>WHYT01015531.1:0-33677 GCA_009806455.1 Tetrax tetrax | reverse complement strand
GACAGGAAAGGCAGTTTTCTATGCCTGTCTTCCCAAATCAGGGACTCAAGCAGGACCCTACCATAACTCAAATCTCTCACTAATAGCGCCTTGTATTTTGATTCCCAACCTCAACTCCAGAGCTTTCCCTCCTACACCACAGCCTCTAGCTCTTACCCCTCCCACTGTGACCCACAGAACTATCTAGGTTGGAAGGGAATACTGGCGGTCTAAACTTGCACTCAAAGCAGGGCCAAGCAGATGGCATTGATCAAGGCTTTGTCCAACTGAATCTTGAGTAACAGAGTAATTCCAAGTAAAGAGTCTACAATATCTCTGGGCACCTGCTCTAGAATCTAACTTTATGGTGGTCAGCTTTTTTGCTTGTTTGTTTTGTTGGGTTTTGGTTTTTGTTGGTTGTTTTTGGTTTTTGTTTGTTTGTTTGTTTGGGTTTTTTGTTTTTTAAAGCCTTCCTAATATCTAACCAGAATCTCCCATGTTTCAGCTTGTTCACATTGCCTCTTCTCCTTTCACTGCACACCTCTGAAAGGAGTCTGGTTTCATTTTTTCTATACCATCACACTAAGGACTTGAAGACAACAATCACCTTTGCCTTCTCTTCTGAAGGCTAAGCAAACCCAGCTCCCTCTGCCTCTCCTTCTACATCATGTGCTCCAGCCCTCTAATCATCTTGATGGTCCCGTATCGAACATGCTTCAGTATATTAATACATCTCTGTTCTGGGGAGCCCTAAACTGGAAACTGTGTTCCTGATGCGCTCTCAAATACTGAACAGAGGGAATAACCACTGGCCCCAACTGCTAATATAGTCCTGTATGTGGCCAAAATTTTTACATCCTCTCAACACTTCTCAGCTGAAGCTCCATCCACTCAACTCACAGGCTCCTCTTATCTTCTCATCCATCTCAACTTTTTCAGTAAACAACCTACAGGTCCCCTGCTCTCCCTGGCTCTCTCCTGACTTTCCCCGTCCCAAAACCCTTCCTATCCTAAGCTCCTCCATCCTTTCAAACACTTCCTGCGCCCTACCCCAAAATACCTCCTCCCCCAGGCCCCAGCTCAATGGCTGCTAAGTTCTTTCAGTTTTACATGCCTGAGCGTTGCCGTGTCTGTCCCCATTCCCTCACCCTTCCCTATGCTCTCTTCCATGCACTGCCATCAGCCACAAGCCTCCTGAGTCCCTCTATCATGAAGCACTCCAGCTCACTGAAATCACAATCTCTGCATAAGCAAAATGCTTTAAAGGAGATTTAAAAAACCCGACTATCAACTTCACCTAAAGATCAGTAAAGAACAATTTGGGAAGATAAAACCAATAAAAGATTATAGGTTGCAGCCCAGTGAAGGAGGCTACGAACATTGCTTGGGCCAGCAGGGAGTAAGTTCTGATAGAATTAGGTTATTTGTGGATACACTGCCTTGCTAAAAGGTTGGCTAGCATTTTGCTTCCCACTGGGATCCCATGAACAACAGCTGCTCTGCAGCCACCTGGCCTCTGGATGCTCAGCCTCTGACAGCTATTGAAAAAGGGCACGTCCAATTCCTCCAGGCAGTGACTACAAGTCCTGTCAAGTGTTTTCCTCTGCTAGCCTCTATCCAAAAGTGATTTCTTCATTCTGCTTTGGACACTTCTCCCACAATCAATCCAAACAGCTTTTATCTCATGCCATAGCCTTCAAAAGTCTGTCCAGGCTTCATGAGCTTTCTTGATACTTTGCTAATTGTTCCTGCAGTTTATCAATTGCATCTTATATCTATCTAGCTACCCTCTGCAGAGATACACTTAGTTACAGGTCCATGTTCATTTTAGTCTTCTGTTAGTCAGCCAGGTCCAAATGCAGATGGGTGACCTGCACTACAACAGCTGCCAACTGCACTGCAATATTGCCATTGCTCACAAGGAAGGCAGATGATCACCACTCTTGCCACCACCTCCTTGGATCTACGACCTAAACAAGCCTGCCTTCAACAGGAAGGAGATAGAAGAGTCAGAAACAAAGAAGTTAAGTTGAGCCTGGGAAGGAGGGGAGGATGAGGGGAAGATGTTTTCAGTTTTGTCCTTGTTTCTCTGTAGCCTATGTTTTGGATTTTAAAAAAATTAGGAATAAATTAAATTAATTTTCTCCAAGTCAAGTCTGTTTTGCCCGTGACAATAATTAGTAAGCAATTTCCTGTCCTCATCTTGACCCATGAGTTTTTTTGTCTTATTTTCTCCACGTGTCAGGGAGGGAGTGAGAGCACACCTTGGCAGGTGTCTGGTATTCAGCCAAGGTCAACCCACCACAGCCTCTTTTCCCCTTTCCTCTTTGCTTGTTTGTTGAGCCTCCTTCAGCAGCAAAACCAGCTTACTAGTACTGGGGAGACAACTTAGTCTCTGGAGAAGAATAGGGCAAATCAGCCTTAAACACTCTGCACATAAAATGTTCTCTCATTGTTTACCTGCCTCTTACCAGAGTTTCATCTGGTCAACAATCCACAATAATGGCAACTTAGGCATTTGAAAATCTTGTGACCTTTGAATCCCTTCAAAATCTTTTCTCCTCAGAGTTTTATGATTGATTCAACACTAAAATGATACTCAAAATTTAAAAATCATACTTGGTTCCTTGGGTATGTTCACGCTTCTTCGCAACCACAAGGGACAGGCTTTTCTCTTCCCTCTACTCCTTCCCAGCGAAACCTAAGTGAACTCAAAACACTGTGGCCTAAGAAAAACACAACAAAGTCTAAGGGCTTCTCACAGTATCATAGAAGCTGGTAACACCAAAACATCCTTATTTCAGCTGGAGCACAGAAATTGTCTTCAGCTAGCTGGACTGGATTCCTACAAACCCAGAGTATTGGTTATCCAGTCAGAAGGGAGAAAGTGCAAGCCGAAGAGTTCAAGACAAGCAACTGCATGCTATAGATCTTTCTAGATTGCCTGAAACACAAGGAAGGAGAGGGGAAATGTTTCTGTGGCACAAAAATCAGAGAAGTGCAGCTAAATAAATACACCTGGGCTCACTTAATTTTTCAGATAAATATTATTTCTCATCATAAAGCTGTATATTTTCAATAAAATAATTGTTTCTAAACAAGAATGTGTTTAAGTTATTAATACAGAAAATTCTTAGGATAAGTCACAGCATTAAAGGATGAAGAGCATTCGCAAGAACAACTTTTACAGTGTACTGTCCCAAATGTTGCTAAGGTCTTTGAAGTTTTTCTACAATTAAATACGCCCACTGTTACATGCTTCATTCTAAAACTAGCATTCAACAAAACTCGACTCGGTCAGGTCTTATTTTAAAATACACAGAGGGAAAGAAATGCTAGAACTCACCAAACCGCTTGAAGCACAAGCTCCTTCCCTGCACAAACTTAATCTTTCCTATGCTGAAGTCCACAACATACAATCACAGAATAGTTGAGGAAGGGTTGGAAGGGATTTCTTGAGACCAATCTAGTTCAACTCCCCTGCTCAACTCAGGTTGCCTTGGATTATTTTCAACTATTTCTAAGGATGGAGATTCTACAACTGCACTTCCCTCATCTACCAAGCCAGTCATTTCATTGCAGGTTATCAAGTTGGTCAATCATGACTTCCCCTTGGTGAATCCATGCTGAATACTCCTGTGGACCTGCTTGTCCTTCATGTGTCTGGAAGTCATTTCCGGGATTAGTTGCTCCATCACTTTCCCAGGGATTGAGGTGAGGCTGACCAGCCTGTAGTTCCCTGGATTTTCCTTCTTGTACTTTTTGAAGATAGGAACGACACTTGCTTTCCTCCAATCCTCAAACACCTCTCCCAGTCACCATGATCATTCAAAGATTATTGAGAGTAGCCTTGTAATGACATCAGCCAGCAGTCATAGGTACATCCCATCATGCCTCATGGACCAGTTCAGTCTGTTTAAATATTCCCTAACCTGATTCTCCCCTATTGAGGGCAAATTTACCTTGTCCTGGACATTCCCGATGATCTCAGGTGATTCCTGAAGACCCGTCTTACCAGTAAAGACTGAGGCTAAGACGGCATTGTGCACCTTAGCCTTTTCTGCATGCTTTGTCACTAGGTCCTCTGTGTTCTAAATAGTTCCAATTTAAAATAAGGAAACCTTGATCAGCCCAAACCAATAAACAGTGTATTTTTAAACAAAAGCTTGCTTAGAGGTCAACATGTTGAAAACATTAACAATATTCTTTAGACATTAAAAAGGCATTATTCCTACTACCCAGCAGTGGTGACTGCAATGGTACTTTCCACTGCTTAAGTGATACAAAATCTTGAGTTCTTATCAGGTGATAGTTGATCTGCCAACACCATGAATTCTGAAAAGTATTTGTTTTCTTGTTTTTCAATACAGAGTTCCCTTTGATGACTTTTAGGGAACTGAGATAAAATAAATCAACTCCCAGCTTCTCTGCTCACTTAATCAAACAAATAAAATAGAAAAATTTAAAAAGCAAGCAAACAACATATGGACAGATATACTGGATATGAGATTTCTTTTGGGATTCCCTATACTATTTGTTGAGTTGAACTACTGACTGACTGTAACAAATACCTTCAAACCTTAAGAAAATAAAGAATGAAATATCTCAAGGGCCAGGAAGAGTAGGAGGAGGCGGGTGAGTCATCTGAAAAAATCCATCATGATAATAGCCTCTAAACAACCACAATCTAGCTGCATGAGTTGCACAATATGGAAAAGGGATAACAAGTGCAGCACGTAGCTGAACTGACTTACCGCTGCTCTTTATCCCCCCAATACAGCTGTATTATAAACATCCAGTTTCCTTTTGTCATTCTAATGTTTGAGTTCTCCTTAATTTTAAAGGAATCTAATTAACCATGCAGTTAGATATTTTTAATCTCAAATACTAAGCAATAATTAATCTTTATGAATCCTCTCCTAGTAATACGAAAGAGAAAATAAACTCAGCAGAAGCCAATTTAATAAGCCGCTTAAGAAAAAAAAAAAATCTTATTATACACTGAAGTTTCTAAACCATCTATTACAACATCTGTTTGATAGAAGATAGCTATGAAAAAAGAAATTTGTTACTGTCAAGTACAGCAGAGCATTTAGCCCTTCCTGTAACTGTGAATTTATACTAAGAACCCTCTTGTGTCAGAGAAAATACATTAAGTGCATTGGGGAGAATAGTTTTGTTGTAACTAGTGTTCCAGGTAACACCAAATGACTTAATCTAAGCCTTTCCAAATGAAGCCTAAAAGGCCTATATAAAATATTAAAGCAGGAAACAAAACAAAAAAAAAACCAAACACCCCCCCCCCCAAAAAAAAAAAAATACTTAGCCTACAGCAAATTTGATAAATGACTGAGATCCCAGATTAAGTCCATCTAACCAGAAAATATGAAAACCTTATGTCTTGAAAAGATGATGGGAAAATGCAGGCAGCAAGGACTGCATTTCTACAAACCCAAACCAGGAGCAGTAAGCAGTCGTAGCTCTTGGCACAGCTGCCCACCTGCAAGAGGCACAAAACAGGCACTAGGAGAGTCTGACTCTTTCCTACAGATGCTGGAGGTCATGAGGCAAAGGCACTCATTCCCTCACAAATGCAGCCTCCAGAGATGGAATATTCCCAAACCCTCATAATCCTGCAAAGATGATGAAGCAAAGACAAGACTTAACAGATCCATTTTTTCTTAATAGTATGTTTTACCCTAGAGAAACAAACACAAACACAGAAAAGTAGAGTAGCTTCACTGCTGCAAGTGGCAAGACAGTCACTGCTCAAGCCATTCAGTTAAATGAATAATGTTGTTTCCTCTAGCTCTGTAAGCACAATTCACTTGCATTTAATCAGGTAACTTTAAAAAAAAAAAAAATACCAGTTTGGGTTTTGTTTTGGTTTTTTTTTTTTTGTTTGATTTTTTTTTCCCCAGTAGGATTTTTGAAAACACCTTCTTATTTTGAAAATTTTTTCTACCTCATCTCCTCTCCCTTTTTTTGAAAAAGCACTGTCGAATACATTTCCTCAGTTTCATTTTCAAATCTCTCCTGCATCTTCCTTCTCTCCATTTCAAAAGACTTTTTGATCTTAAGAGAAAATGTAAAGTGGTAGAGTCCAAGTATTCCTAATTTCATTTCACCATTCTAAATTTCCAGAGTTCAAAGAGTCAGAAAAAATTACAGTAGAAAAACACCCTCTCCTCTACTACCTGTAATTAAAGATTTCACCAGGAAAAAAAAAAAAGTTTAAGTATATGAAATTGCTCCAGTCTTGCACCTCTTCTTAAGAAAGTTGTTTCCTGCACAGATGAGTTCCCACATTCTCCTCCTTCAGCTGCAGCTGGTAACTTAGATACCAAGAGAATTTTTCTGTGTAGGAAATGGTATCAACACACTTCTGGAGGCTGAGGGAGAAAGGAAATTTCCTCCCCAGACTGATTTCCAGTACCTCCTCCAAATTCAACCAGATTCCTTCACTGTCTGACACAATATGTGGAAAGTAACAGTAACTATCATTGACAATTCAGAAAAGGATGGGCTATTACCAGTTTCCATTGAGCTCTCCTTGCATTGTAAAATCTAGCCACCGGGGTACTCAAAGTATTTTTTAGGTTCTTAAGCACAGATTTCACATTTTGCTTATGTAACAGATCTGTATGATTAAAACTGTCTTAAGAATTTCTGAGTATAGAGGTATATTGGTGATAATGAAAGGAAACAGGGAAAGGCAAAGAATTAATTTGCAAAGGCAAAGGGAATTGGTGTAACGAATGGCAGAACAGAGCCCAGTGAACAGAAGGAAAGGGGTCTTGGGAACTGAAATTATATTCGATACTATAATGATGATGAACTTCCACAGATGAACGTTTTTCTGAGAAACTGCCTTATTCTCTTAACTAAAAACTGTTACTAAGATTTTAAAAAAAACTAAAATAAAATGCAAATTGCTTGTTGGTTTCTTACTAGTGTTTGATATAAAAAATTGTACCCAGAGTATGAGAATTAATCACTATCACAAATTCTTTTATCAGTGGAGGATCTTCATTCTCAAAGAACACTGGAGAGCAAACCAGGCATGTATACCCTTAAAGTACTGGCAATATTAAATACTTTTGATGGAAAAGTCTCCGGGTCAAAGAATAACAATGTGTTAGATTCACTTGACAAATGAGCTGCCAGACAAGCAACCTCCTAACTTCTCATAAATGTATGAATGAGGAATATGCTTTAACATAAGGACTCTTTCCTTTGAATATTTATAGGCAGTTCTGCAAAGACACAAATCATATACCTTATTCTACACTATCTTGCAAACATTTTGTGCTTATAAACAAGTCCAAATGTATACTCAGCAAGTGAGTCAATTCCCATTTCCATTACTCAAACATTTTTTTCTGAAGTACTTGCCTGTAGTTACCACGTGGTGGTATCCGTGCTAACGGTTTCTCCTATATTGTAATGAAGTTAATGCCCTCAAATGCTTCTGTGGATGAGTTTGGACTGATAAGGAGATGTTATTTTAGTTAACTGAAAAGACAGGAATGTCAACTTTCCTTGTGAATACAGATCTGGGGCTAATGCAATTCTTACACAACTACTGGCAACCTAAATGCTGAGGCAATGATTCAAGTAATAAGCCAATAAAGCCTATCCTTGGAAGAAATTGGCATGTTCCTTCTTCGTTTTCTCAGTTCAGCAATTATTACGCTGGTAACTCTTCTTCTAAAAGCATAGTATACACAGCTTTGCTTCATAAAGAATGAAAAGAACTTTTGTATTTTAAACACGTTCTAGGAAAATAGTCAAGAAAGTAATGTACATTAGCAGTAAGTGTGTCATGCATGTTTGCTCTATGGTAGCATAATAATATTGTGATGAAGAGCTAGCTCAAAATGCAAAATGCTGTGACCATGCGACCCAGTTCCCTGTGTAACACCACAGCTGGGGAGGATGCAGTGGAGCTGCTGTTGGAATAAAAACAAGCCAACAACAGTTAGATGAAACACACCTGATAGATAGTACACCTCCCTTTCAGCAAACACATTCTTTCAATTTAGTGTTGATTTCATGACTTGTGACACTACACATTAACTGTGATATGAGTTTTCATTAAAAGGGTCTTAAAAGAACAAAACTATTTAAAAATAGTAAAAAGATGGGAAAATAAGGGGAAAGATATATGTTTCAGTCCAAACCAGTCAGTTCTGAATGTCTTGACTGACATCATCTGGATGAAACTGCATCTCTGCAACTCATACGTTAAAAAAGAAAATATTGTATTTTTTCCACCCTCAATATGGTCAAGTTCACTGTGTTTAGCTATTTTAACTCTATGTAATTTAATTCTTTCACCCAACTAATCTTAGCATTTGAAAACAATCATGATGGTCATTCAACTGATGTCAAAAGCATCATAGAGCAATATTTAGAACACAAAGTTATTTGCACGAGTAATCTACTGACAACTTTAGATCCATATTCAAAGAAAACTTCCTGTCATACAAGATGCACATAATGTTAAGAATATAAATCCTAATACTTATTAAGGAGATTGCTTATTTGTATTATGAAAACTAGACCACAAAAAGAGTGCTTCCTGCCTTTGTGTTTCTCTCACACGTAGGTGAAACATTTGTACATCAAATATGAATACAAGAACAGCCACCTGCACACCAGAACACAAGTATGAGCAGCGAAATTAATTCTTAACAATTTCATTATTAGGACATCCTCCTACATTTACTATTGCTTTAACATTGAGTGGAAAGATCCTTTCAAGTTACGATGACTTTTGAAGATTAATAGGAATAGAAAAAAACAATTATTAAGGTAGATTCAGAAAGAGTGGAACAGACTATAAAAATTCTCCAGTACAATGTACAAGTAAGCATCTTGCCAGAATGAAAAATGCCTTGAAAATAAATACAAAGGGACTTGTTCTTCTGCAAAATACTTCAATAAAATATATAACAGATTGCACCAAATGGAATTCCAAAGACAACAAATGTTCCTCTGAAATATACTTATAAGCCATGATTAAAGATACACTTGCCAAGTTGTATTCAGAAAGAAAAATTACAAAGTTTCCTAGGAAGCAGTTACCCACCCAGTTATTTATAGTTTGTATATGCTGGAGATCTTATAGGCTACGTTCCACCATTATCAGGCACAGTATGGTCTAGTGACAATTCTCCAAATATACTCTGAATCTGATACCAATTCTTCATATACAGGTGCTAGAAGTATGTATAAGCATCACATTGCATTGTTAGTCATCCTAATTAGCATTATATTTCAGATGAACTTCATTTTCAGCCTTTTCTTAGGGTACTCTTTCCATTTGTACCAAAACACAGATAAGCCAATACCACTTATCACTTTTCTGAAGCACATCCTCCAAAGGTGCCTTGGGTTCTCAAAGTCAGTAGGCTTGGCAGAACAACTTCCAGTAGGGCCAAAAAAGGCAGAAAACTAGAGGTTTTAAGACATCATATTAAAAAAACAACAACAACAACAACAACAAAAACCCAAACAAAACAAACAAACAAAACCAACCCACCACTAAGCCTCAGGAATTTCAACTTTCCACCTGAGATTGGAACATGACAGTAAAAAAAAAAAAAGCAAGCAGGGTTTCTGAGGGTTAGGGAAGCTAGCCATCTGACACACTGCTGCACTTCATACTGACACCTTTGATCGATGACTGCTGGCATGTCACATATTTCCAAGCCCTCCACTTTAGAGAAGTGAAACACTTGCTTTGAAATGCTTATCCTATTACAAAATAGAGCACAGTGCCTAGAACAAACAGTGCTCCATCTGTTTTCTTGTGTTCTGTTTTCTTCTTCATCTGACAAATCATGGAGACAAAATGATTAATTTGCCCACATCACCATAAAGAAAAACCTTTCTTTCCAGTCTTGCATTCAAAGAGGCAAGCCTGTTCTAGCCCACTCCATTTAGATGAGCTACTACATTTTCCCAGTTAAATGTATTGCACACCAATAGGGGCATTGCACTTAGACTTGGTTCTCTCAAGGTAGAAAGACTTCCAAAACCAGTGGCTAATTTTGCATGGATTTCCAAATAATAGTTTTATATAAAGAAGCCTCAGCAGGTGCTGAATGTACACCTCTGCAATGCACAACGTCTAAAATGCTTTTCAGCAAATCAAAGGGAAGAACAATGCAGCCCGGCCTCGGAATACACATGGACAGAAACCAGCAAAGGCTGGAAATCTTTCCTTTGTCATCCATTACACTCAGCAGCCTCACCAACACCAAGTGCTGCATCTATCCACACTAAGCCTGTTTCTCAGAACCAATTCTATATAAAAGTTTAAAAGGGCAGTGGGAAGCAGCAACATGCTGGAAAAGCATATGAACCTTTGCAGAATCGATACTTAGCTGAACTAACTGAATGTGAGTCACCTAAAAGAGCTAACTCTCAGCCTGCCTCCACATATTGTTCTCTGAAATCTGATTTTTACTGTTTTTTACTCAGAAAAGAACACATGGACTCTATCAATACCCTGAGTCTCTACTTCTCCCACCAGTGTCTTTTGAGATCCGTACCAGAGATCTTCAGTTTTATTTACTTATTAGAAAATCAAAGCCATCTAAAAAATGAAGTGTTCCTCATTCTCCCTATTCTGTAAGTACCGCAACAGAAAGAAAAAGCTCACTATCTTGCATTTGCTCCATGTTGCATGGAATCCTGCACAAAGACAGATGCCTCCTTTTCTCCCCCTGTGACACCTTCCAAACTTCCCCTCCTGCAGTTGGCTCTGAAGGCACAATGCACACAGCTCCTCTCAAAGGAAGAAAGTTCAAAAGCCTTACTGAAGTCTTCCATTCACAAGGGGAAAACTCAGCCAAACTGGGCAAAATCTACAGAATCTGAAATTTAAAACCCGCTGCTGTGTATTTTTGCATTTGTTATCTTTCTTACTCTTTTGCCTTGAAGCAATGGACACAACATTTTGTTTGCAGAGGGTCATGCTAGCAAGCAATTTTCTTTTCAACATACTTTACTTTGACTTATAATTAATTGTGCCACCTCCCAACACTCATCCTTCTCCTGAGGCATCTAGAAAACCTTCACTGGGTACCACAAAAATATCTGTACTGTGGATCATATTTTTAAGAACAACAACAAAAAGGGTTACCTTATCCTTTTATCTTCCACTTTTTTCAGATACTCATCTCTTTTCAGTACTCCCAATATTGTTTCCCTTTCATGTTCCAACAAAAATGACAAATTGATGATCTCCAAGTGCTTCGTCATGATTCTTCAACAGCCACCCTTTCAATGATTGCTTTGCCTGATCAATCCTTCCAATGATTTATTTGCACAAGTCCAAAGGCACGTTTGTGTCCGAGTTACAGGATCTACCCAGTCAAGAGGTATTTTTAAAAAATGCTTCTTTGAGTTAACCAGGTATCAAGATTGTATTGCTTTGCCTTCCAACTAAGCAAGAAATAAAGGTTTCTTCTTTGTTTCTTCCTCAAGAAAGCCAGTCATTTTCCTGAGTGCCCCTGTGTCCTGACCGATGCTCACCGGCGCACTGCAGGCCTTCAGACTGCATTCACAAGCAGCTGCAGAGTCAACTTCCTGGCATAATTGTAGTCTGGAGCCACAAAATAGCTGGGTATATTTATTTCAAATTACCTGAAAGTCAAAACAAACAAGGGTAGGTGATTTTGACATTACCATCATGGTCTGACATGAGAAAAGTCTAATCTAGTAATAGTTTGAAACTCACCAAAGAACGGCTTGCAGACTATCAGATTATCTCAGGGGATACTTATACATCATGTTTTCTATGTTGTTGTTTATTTACTCGCTAATGTTTGATTATTATGTTCCCATGAGGGTTCTGCAATTATCTTCCTACTGCAATACATTTAAATGACTAGATTCACCTTCTAATACTTCCACCCTAACATCCATAAGCATGCGGGCAGGTGGAGGAGGAATGATTCTACTAATTTCCTTGAGATTATTTTAAGGGTAAAAGTAAAAATTAACAAGTCAAAGGTCTTCAGAGGACAGCACTAAAGGTAAGACTCACCTCAAAACAAGTATACACCAGCATCTCAGCAAGTAATCCATTACACTCATTTCATGGTCAATTCAGAGAAAAAGGAACTTTCAAGGAGTGATTTATCCACTTACTGCAGACATTTAATTTAGGATGACATGTTCTAGAAATGCCCATTGCCTTCCAGTAAATACAGCAAGAACTTAGAGTGACTTGTATAGCCACCCAGAAGTAGGACAAATTTAACTTCTTTTTTTTTCTTTGGTCATTTCTAAGCAAAAAACAACTTCCAAACAAAACCAGTAGAGATTCCCTAGTCCATACTGGAGGTCTGAACTTGAGCCTAATTGTAAAGAGTCACTAGGAAACTACTTGGAAAATACCTAAAACTTGTAGTTAACTGGTTGGAACACCAGCCGCCACAATCTCATAAGTAAACATAGATTTTCACATCAAAACAAGGCATGACATCCAAGACGCTTTTCCTTAAAAACAAACAAGCTATGTGAACAGATGCACATTGTACTTTGAAGTATACACGTATTATATACAGTACACAAATACAAACCCACTTATACACAAAAAACACAACCACACCATCATATATAAGTGCAAATACATAACTGAGCATACATAGGTGCACATACGCAGTAAGATAATGCAGAATATGCATGCTGGAAGAACTAAAACAGATTTTAAGATTTTTTTTTTTTTATTTTTAACTTTTTTTTAAGTAGCCCTTGCTTCCCTGGCTTTCAACAGTTTGGAAAGGTTTTGACAAAGATAAACAGCACAGAGAATTAAAGGAGTAATGTTCACAGTCTAAGACAACTATAGGTATAAGACATGGCATCCTTTTGTTTCCCTTCTTAATAACCACTGCAGAGGCAAATATTGCTGACAATGGCATCAAATGAAATTCTTGTGTTGCTTTTCATCAACAACTTCAGAATATGAGTTTTGAAATACCCCACTCCCCCAGTTATCTGACTATTTATTAAGTAAAGGATACAAGTGTGACAATTCACTTTCAAAGGAGATTTTTCTCATATTAGTTTTAAATTGGCATGGGAATTTCTTCTGATATTTTATAAGCTGTTTCAATTAATCTTCAAAATTTTCAAATGAATAAAAAAATAATAAAGTATACAAAACTGGTGTATAAGTATTTTTTTTTTTTTTAATTTTCATCTACATTTTCTACTTTTCTCTCTGACAGCACCATTACAGTCTTGGTGATGCAGAACAGGTAACTAGGGTTCTTGCAGAAAAACAGTGCAGTGGTACTACAAGCAGGCAGACAAGAACACTCGACCTTGTAAGACGTATGCTGGTGTTGGAAATTTAGGAAAAAGAAAAAATACTTCAAAAGATTAACTTGACATCTGGTCATATTTTCTGGACTTTTTGCTTTTGACTCTGAAGAGCTTAGTACTCCTACCAGAACATCTGAAAGCCACAAAAATTCCCTGTGGCTAAGCATATCGTCCATCCTTCAATCTCCTCTCAATACAGGAAGGCACATATAAAATCCAAAATTACCTAGGCTACATGCTGTAATTGGCAATCCAGTTATTTCATTTGCCACCTGGAGCAAAGGGTCAAATATGTCGACTCCAGAGCAGAACTAAGCACTCCAAGGGGTGATGAGATCACAAATTGTCAGATTAGATGGACTTAAAATTTAAGGCAGTGCAACACTCCTGTGCCAGACGTAAATCAGCTGAAAGATCATTCCATTAAGTTTCTTACAGCTTTCACCAGTGAGGAAATCCTAAACCACAAAATATGCAACATTGGCAGCAAAGGCAACACTTGCAGGCAGAAAGCAGGTAGGATCTAAATTCCACATGGATGGAGATCCTTCTGAGCCCCAGGCTCACAGGTTGTCACAGCAACCCCCAGCTACACTCAGGAATAGGTGGGGAAGAGGCTGGATTTCGGGCCGGCTCTAGAAGAGGTGGCAAGAGGTTTGAATGTATGGAGAGTGGAAGCACGCAAGAAGAGGTCAGCAAAGGAGAGAATGGAAGAATTATTCTTACTGCCCACAGGCACAACCTGACATTACAACTGACCCCTGAGTTACCACTGCCTTCCATGCCAGAGCAGACTGGCTTAGAAACACCAGAGCAGACTCACTGGACAGCGATCTAGTCACCAAAATTCTGGTGTCTTATGCTGACAGATGACCTTTTAGGTGACCTATGTGAAACCTGACTAGAAATTATTACAGTCTTGTTTGTAAAACATTGAAACTACATTAGAGTTTGCAATATAGAGAATAATACAGAGTATGATAGTGTTTACCAGATAGATAGATAAACCCAAATTACAATCATGTCACTCACATGAACAGAAAGATATTTGTAGTAAAATCTATTCTTATAAAAATACTATAATCAACTGAAGTTCTATTCTATTCACAATAGTTTTTGTGGCTTTCTTTCTATTTTTTACTGAACATACCTGGGAATAGATCCTTCAGTCCCATTTATGACAAAAATCTTGTGGGTTCTAACTGTCTTTATCATATAACAGTGGGATTTGGCAACTGTCAGAAAATATGATTTCATCTGGTTATGTCTTCAACCAATTTTATGTAGGTTAAAGTATCTTGTGAATTAGCAAAAACATTCTCCTAAAGAGTCGGGACAGCAGCCTGTTTAATGATCTTGTACTCAGTAGTAGCAAGACAAAAAACCCACCAACGAGAGTCTGGGGAAACAACAAAAAAACCCCAGTATCCTCCCATTTCCCTTATTGCTTTGGTGGGTCAACACAGCCTCCAGCACAACACTGAGCACACTGGCAACACAGCTTTTGTGTTCAGGGACACAGTAACATATCTGATACTGAAATAGCCCAGTTTTTCTGTCCGCCAGCTATCCAACATATGCATACCAGCAAGCTAACTGACATTAAGATTTGGATGCACCTCAGCTTCCAGATTTTCCTCTGCACTGTGAAACTACTACTCAAAAATAATAATATTTCCTAACCAGACACTGCCTAGCTGCTGAAACTGCTGCAAACATCTCAAGAAAACCTCATATTTGTCCAGACAGGATCCCTTCTAAATACATTACACTTGTCACCTCTGCCGAGGCGATATTCTCTACCCCAAGCCAGCTGAAGTACTAGCAGCAGCCAGCTTCGCATAAGCCAAGTTTTCCCGATTCTTAGATAATGTTACACTTGCAAAGCTATCTTTTAGGACTGAAGATAGTGTACCCTGCATGAAGCAGATCTAGTCAAAAATCCCTTGTCCCTGCATCCTACTTCACTCCTGCCTGATTAGACAAATTCTGCATTGAAACTCTGGCAACGCTGCCTTCATTCTGCCATGTGCTGGTACCAGAGGTACCAAAACACACCCTACCTCACAGCAGGTGACCATCTGGTTTTGCTCCCATATCTTTTGTGGTAAGTGGTGGGCATTTCTGTTATACACATAGCTGTCAATCAAAAAGAATGGCGACAGCAAAAACCAGCACAAATATTTGCTCTGTGGAAAAGGAGACTAATAAGTAACACGATACTGTTTTTAACAAACTACCACTTAAGACTTCCCTGCTTTAGACAACACATGATTAAAGATCAGGCCTGTATTTCGCATTAAGATTTAATAGGAAAATTTGCACTTCTCCTTTTCTGCACTAGTTTTTGCTTGCTCTCTAAATAGTCCAGAATAAACCAGCTGACAAAAGCTGAATTACGAACCAACTTAGGGCTTAAAAACAAAATAAGTTAGTCAGTCACACTTTTTTAGGTGACAATGATCATCTTAACACACTTCTGATGTTTTATTAAGCAGCCATGTGGCTGGTTAGGAAATTTAGTTGTTTTCATCCTAAACTGAGTGAAGGTTTCACACAACAAGGCTTTTGGGGAACACTAAAATGCAGATTAGGACACAGGGGAAAATGTAAAGCCCCCTAATAGAATGGGATTAGTTCTAATCCACATTCAATTTGTAGACAGAATGTTAATTTCTTAAATCAGAGTAATGCAACAATCTAACATTGGATTTGCAAAGGAACTACTAAAGGAGGAGGAATGAAGTAACACAATGGCAAGACAGTATGTAAGTGAGCCTCTTGAGTACATGGTTGTTTTCCCTTTGCTCATGAAAAGGGATAAAAGAACTGCTCATTGAGACTACCTGCAGGCTTTTCACACTTCTCTTATCCCTGTGGAAAGGGTTTTCTAGAATGGAGTCTTGCTCTCTGAAGCTATTGTTGAGGAAAAAATACTTTAGAAATAAGAGACTCATTAGCACATGAGAGCTTTCACAGAATTAGAACTGAGTAATAAGGTGCAGTTTATCCTGCATTATACCTCCATCCACTGTATGTCACGATATGTCTATCCAGAGAGCATTTGCCCACCCTCCCAAGACAAAAGAATTACTTAAGGCTTGTTTTTTTTATTCTAATTAAAAAAAAAAGAAAAGAAAGAAAAAAGAAGAAAAAGCATTAGTGGGGAAAAACATGCCTTTGTGGTGGTTTTTTGCTAACTGTTGGTACAGCTGCTTGTGACAATTGGAAATACAGCACCCCCAAAATTGAATCTTCATGATGGACGTTAGTAAAGAGCTACAGGAGATACAGTGAGTCCACTGCAATCAGCTGCACTTGTAGTCACCACAGGTGCAATGACCAGTACTGTCACTGCCACGCATGTCCTCTCGAACCCAGCAAATCAACAGCTTCATCTGCACTCCAAAACGCTTTCCCCTCTTCTCTCACCCATCTCCTCCGGAATGAGGAGAGGCATCCCGCCCCCAAGAGACAGAGGCAGAGCTGAAAGGAAGTGAGGAATTATCCTGTTCTCTTCAATGGCACTATTATCAAATTGCTTGACGTAAGAAATTACTTCCACTGCCAAGACATTATGTTTACTTAGCCAGAAGCCAGTACATGGAACAATTTAGTGACTCAGCAACAGAGGAAGCATTTTCCACGTGTGCTGACTGCAGTGGTATGGGAACCATGGTGTCACCTCACGTTGCTCGAGTGACGGAGCCTTTGCCTACTGCTAGTGGGAAATTCTTTGCCAGCAGAGAAATGTGGTCTGTACTACACATATTTAATAGCATGAGTGTATCTGGGACAGGCACAAACGGTATTTCTGTACTGGTAAAGATATTCCTGCCAACAGCAGCGGAATGTAGCATGGTGTTGTAGACTGTAATTGACTTTTGCCACATGAGAAGCTGAGATAACATCGTCTCTCAAAAATGCACCAACCACTGCCCAGACCAAAGCTGCACAAGGCACAACAGCAATGTTTGAAACTGAGCAGGAGCAGGACCGATGGCACTGCAGCCTCTGATACATGCTTCAGGAGGCCCCAGTTCCCAGCTTCCAGCTCACTGTTGGCACGGTGTATCACAACATGCTGAATCTGGATCCAGTGCACCTCGCTTTGGCACTTAAATGAAAAGAGACACATTTCATATATGCAAGGCTTAAAACACCAGTACTACGTATCCTGAGTTCACACTCGCGTAGCGGCCTGAAACCAAATTCAAAACCAAGGTGGCATCACTAGGTAGCCACCAAAACATGCTCCATGCTGTCTTTTATCTTTTCTGAGGCCCACCGCTCTATATAAGCTTATGATGGGGAAAGGGAGGGAAGGATGGCCACCACGATTAAGTCTAATAAAATGGCAAATAGACACAGGAAGGTTTTTCTCACATCAAGAACCCTTACCAAATATAAAGCTTACTATGTTGAGAGTGTAATGGCCAACTCCTCTCTCTCCCTGTTTTAATTTGAGCATACTGCTCGCAGAATGCCATATAGAGGAGGAAGAAAAACCAGCTTCACTTCTCAACTGTGTGTTTGCACAGCGCACACGCCCAGGTAAGCAAACTAAGTGCCAGCAGGTACTGAAGCATCCAGAAATGCTTCTTGCACAAAACCAATACATTTGCAAGGTAAGGAAGAGTGACTCAAGGCACTGAAGCCACGTGGCAAGAAAAACCCAAATTTCCTGAAAGTAATTTTGGTTAATGGCACTTGGACTAGACTCACTGAGAGCTCTAGCCAGTATTACAATACAAGCAGTAAGCAAATAGATTATTTGCCTAAAACCAAACTTAAAAGATCTTTAGATATAAGAACTGGAACATTTATGAACCGACAAGTCATATATTGCATTAAAGAAAGGATCATGTATGAGTGGCAACAACATTGTTTAGAGAGACATTAAAAGTACAGAGTATCATCATACAAATTTGTCCTGGTGCATTGGAATGAAAATAAGCTGAGAAAAAGAGTGAAACTACATTTTTTAAATCTAACCCTCTGTAAGTCACGTGTGTGTAAGTCATAAGTGT
Source organism: Tetrax tetrax (assembly GCA_009806455.1). Classification (NCBI taxonomy): domain Eukaryota; kingdom Metazoa; phylum Chordata; class Aves; order Otidiformes; family Otididae; genus Tetrax; species Tetrax tetrax. Next base: position 15,321 of record WHYT01015531.1, on the reverse strand, counting down.
GTTTGACTTCATAGTAGTAAGAAAATCAGATTCATTAAACAAAAACAATGGATTCAGAAGCAGTTCATTTTTTAGGTCAGGCACAATTCCAGCTTTCCGGTAATGTACTGGCAAAGCTGTGATACCTACAGGACTGCAGATCTCTCTCCAACCACTGTCAATGCCTTCTAGCTATATCTAGTTTTTAGCACTGGTGTAATAACATTTCAAAACCAAAATCATAAGTGTTTAAAGACTAAAGCAATAATGTTAAAGCTCATTAAGTCTACAAAGTATTCCACCTTGCTGTGTAGGAAAGCAGTAAATTAACATGCCTGACTTGTATAATAAAAGAGCTAAGACTAAGCTTAGCACTGCCAGTTTGAGCATTCGTCAAACCACGCTCCTACTACAGGTCTCCTCCTGCTTGGTTTTCATCCCTTATAAAAATCTTCAAGTAACATGAAAAAGGATTTAAAAAAAACCAAAACAAACAAAAAACATGATGTTTTCTGTTTCCTTGCTGTAGAACTTCAGGTTCACCCAGCTCCTCAAACGGTCAGGTTACATGCTGCATGCAACAGGGACCACCGCTGCCCAGTGAACGCTCCCAACGGAGAGCAATGCTTGGTGGCTGCCCCAACAGCCTTGTGCTACTTTTCAGGCATGTCACGCTGGGAGAAAGGAGTGCGGATGCAGGCAAGGGTGCAAGTATAGAACAGACCAGAGGTAGGGTGAATACAAGCCCACGTTCCCCAGAGATCCTACAAAACAATTACATGAGAGAATTTAACCCCTTAGGAGATGTTTTGGAATAAACAAATATCTAATAATCTCTATATGGCACTGCTTTAGCTAATATACTTACAAGCAAGAGCAAGGAGTGGGAAGAATGACACAACAGGGTGGCAACCTTTTTCTCTTGTTTTGTTCATTACTGAGAAAACATGGTTCACTTCCCTGGCTGAGCATTTAACCAGAAAAGATGATACTTCCCGGGGTAAGAATGGAAATAAAATTCAATGCGTCAGCTTGCAAAATTAAACAAACTGAACAGATCCGAACCAAAGAATGAAGGAAGGAAAAATATTTTTGCTACTGTTAAGCAAAAAAAACATCTGTGCAATGTTAAATCACCCATGAAAATATGACTTGGGGCTTGAGTCATCTCAATCTTATTGCTTAGTTACAGCATGTATAAAGGCAGTATTCATTCAGTACTGAAGTTTACCCTAATACGTTTAAGTTATTCCCTGTGTCTCTATACTTTCTGTGATGAAATTGAAAGAAAAGCAGTGAGCCGAGGTCTACAACAGAACAGATTTATTTTTTTTGTTTAAAACCAAGTCTTCCTATGCACCTTACATATGTTTTGTTTGATAGCTAGAAGAATTATAAATTTAACCAAGTCTCACAGTTATGAAATTTAACTAAGACAAGTTGAAGAAGGTTTATCAACTGTTTATTTTTTAAAAAAAAATTGTGGCATCCTTTCCCCACATTAAAATAGGCATGTCATTTGGGAGAAAGAAATCATTTGTTGATAATGAGTTCTCTTAGAAATAGAGAGCAAGTACAATGCCAGCAAGTTTCCTAACCACTAGCACTTCTTACAGTACATCCCTACAACTCTCAACACAGTAAGTTTAGGAGAAGTCAAATTAATGCGTATTATGTTATTACATGATTGCATTTGACACCAGAATGCATAGGACAGGAATGAATTGGCACATCCAGGACACCTGAAAGCCACTATCATCTCTGTTACTGGTCAGCAGCTGCTGTTCCATGATCTACTCATGACCTATCTTCATCCTCTTTAAATGCCCTCTCTCCTGTTCACTAGGACTTGAAGCTGCAGGGGGGTTGGACTAGATGACCTTTGAAGGTCCCTTCCAACTCTAACCATTCTATGATTCTATGGGCTGCAACTATCACATATAACTGTGTGAGATTCCTGGCACAGTGGTCTGTATTGCAGCACTATTACAGGAAACTTCGTCTGATATGAAGTAGAAAATGCATGGTAAAACAATTATTTTTCATTACTTAACAAGATGTTGTCACAAAATAAAGTGCCTGTTTCTTTTAGCTGCACCAAATGATTGACTGAAATATGAGTAGGTTTGCTTGATTTTGTCCCCCAACAGAAGTTTCTCATCAAAAACACACGAGCAGGTATGTTCCAGATAAATGGATGAGGATTCTTCAAAAATTTTCATAGAAACTTGTTTGTAAGTCTTCAAATGTTTTCACTAATTTGCTGAATTCAGAGTACTCCAAAGAAGGTGCCTTGACTTTATCAAACATTTAATTTTGCAGAAAAACTCATGACTCTCAATCTGAGATTTAATCCACTTGCTAAAATTCTGACATTGACTTTGCTTTCTTCATGAATTAAGAAAAATGACGTGATCTCAGAGCTTTGCAAGAGGGCTGCAAGAAGATTGCTGAAGAACTGCAGCCAGGCTGCAGAGTCAGAGAAGAGGGAACTAGCATTTAGAAGAGCAGCCATTTGGAAAAGCATCCCCCAAGCCAGTGAGACCCCCTCTGGGTCTGGGGAGAAGAGAATCTGGACCCTGCATGTGAGTGCTCTGAATGAGGAAATGTGCGTGTGGCGTGTGCGCAGGAGGTGAGAAATCCAGTCCTCCCTTATTTCAGCCTGTTAGATGCTAAGTGCTTGTTTGCTTTTCTGCAGTGTAGTAACACTCATTATCCACTAAGCATCTCTATTTGATTTAGCAAAGCAACTGGATTCAGGTTTTAATGACAAGAAATAAGTTTGTTTTAATGACAAGAAATAAGTTTGTTTTCATGCACACCAAAGGTGTGTAGTCATACATTTATGACTTATCTCTATAGAGGTGTGAAAAATCTTTAGCTGATTCATCTACCCAAGGCAGGGGGAAGGGGGTGGATGTTGGACTAAATGATCTCTAAAAGCACCCTCCAACTCAAACCATCCTATGATCTCTCTTTAGTTAATTTGACCTAGGGATCCCAGCCCCACTCTATAAGCAACAGAGAGAAACAGGCATTTCTAGGGCATGACTCACCTCATCTTCATGAGAAGACTTTTAAAAGGTCAGAGGAACCCTTGCCTGGTAGCATCCATTTCTCTCCACTGACTGTGAAGGGGATGCAGCATGACTACCTCAAATGCAAGCACACAAAACACCTGAGCAAACGCATTTTGCTTCTCCTTTGCAGTATAAAATGAGCTGTTCACAAGGACACTTACTCAGAAACCTACCAGAGCATATAAACAGGTTAATCAGAAAGCTGCAGGAGCTTGGAGTGTTGCCTTGTTTTGTTTTTCATTAGATACAATGCTACAATGTTTTTCTCTACAAACAGCAAATAAAGCTAATAGGTTGTGCTTAAATCTTGCCATGAAATGCATCAGTATGTTGGCCCAGTGTATCTACCTCAAAATGAGCATGGCTAGGAAGTCTGCATTTGCAAGCATGTCAGTTTCCAAAATTCTTGTGGCAGGCAGCAAAAAAAAAAAAAACAACACAAAAATCTAGTCAGAAGATGTAATCTTACTTGCACAGGTTACACTGCTGTCAGTCTTAAGACTGGGTTGTGCATCAGCTATCAGAGTCCTGAGGATCACTTTCAGCAGAGCAGAGAAGGTGGTGGAATATTTGGGGATTTTCCTTTGCTTCCCTAGGTGGGATTTGTAAGATAAATGTCTATCCAAGACAGCTCGAAGTACTAGCACGAAGTCTGTGGGGAGCAGCCACACACATCGTCTGTGACTGAGGATCAGGGCTTAGATCAGTCAGGAAAAACTACACACTGCCATCTGATCTTCTAGGACCTCAATGAATCCAATGAGCAACTTCAGCAAAAGCCAGTATAGACTGCCTGACAGCAGCATACACAGGATCAGCATCCCTTTTTGTACACTGTATAACAAGCAAAGAAAAGTGACAGATTCCTCAAAAAATCCTGTTCATCAAATTAAGGGAACATCTGGGATGGTTTTTCTTGCCTTTTTAAAACTCTGTCCTCTCAGCACAGCCCATTCATTGCCTCTTTTGTATCTCTCCTGAGAAAAGGGCATGCAGCTGAAGCTGCCAGTGTTGAACAGACAGCCTGGCTTCAACCTAGCTTGCACAAAAAGCAACCACAGAGATTTGGCAGCGCAGCCTTCAACAGTGGCTAGCAAGCAGCAGCCAGGCACAGGGCTGGAGGGGTGAAGTTCAAAGCTGCGCAACGGATCACTGTGTGGGAAGTACTCCAAATTAGAAGGAAGCACTTGTAACTGCTAAAGATGACTTACAGGACATGACAGAAAATATGGATGTCCGTTGAAGAAATACCTTATGAGATCTGAGGCCTCAACCAGTCTTTGTTAGCAATCTGAATTTTTCAAAGGCTACTTAATGTACGCTATACCATGATATTTTATGCTAACTATAAGAAAAGGATCATGAGCTTTCTCATATATCCTTCTGGCCATGACTTGTCAAGGCAATTCCATGATATAATATTAGTGGGTGATGCATAAACAGCAGGAATACACAGAAGCCCTCAAGAAGCAGCTCCTACTCTGACACAGACGAACCCTTAATTTCTCTTCACTTCAGATTCACTTTGTTACCATACTTTATACCTCTCTTCCTCTATCCAGCTAGATGTGTAATTCCAGTGGCACTAGAGGCAAAAGAGTTCAAGAACCTGGAGGTGGGTTTCGAGACCTTCTGCCTGTCCTCGAGCTACTCTTCCAAGCTTTGGGAAGAACAGGTGGTGGGCACAGGCAACATATTACTGGGACACTAGCTTTTAGGTGAAATGGCAAAAGAAATTATTCAGGAGAAAGACTGTGCAGAGCTGCACTCACAGGATATTAATCATAGCTTGACCTTTCTGCAGCAACTTTCTGCCTCTTTTTGGCCAAGACTTACTCCAGAAATCTGCATAGTAAGTGTTTTGGCCTTTTGATTGAATTTCCAATACAGATAGCTTATGCCACTGGATACAATATTGAAATGCATCATTATGTGAAGGTCAAACTAGTTATTGGTCTGGTCTTCAGATGGAAAGCATAGTTGATGCATGCATCCTGTAGGAAATCTGTGAAAGATCTTTCAGAGAGGGACAAGTCATGTGCTCTCCAAGATAATGGGACATAATCAGGACATGCTAATAGTAGGATCTCTTGCTACTCCTACTGCTTCTTGCTAACCTACAGTAATCAGCCCATCACAACCTGACCTGCAAAGCCAAGTTCCTCATTTAGCAATACAGGTTTTAGAAGTTAAGGATACATTTATGGAAGCCTGGTTAATAATTTATCAGTGTGAATAGAATTACTTTTTTTTTTTTTCCAGTGATGAAACACTGGATACCCGTGTTCCAAAGCTGAGCATTTCTCCTTACATATGTGCAGCAACTATAGTTTAATAGATGCCCTCAGGGAGTATACAGGAGTGATAAGGACAGTTTTAGCTTAGGACTATTGAAAGGTTAATAAGATTTATCTATTCAATCACTGACTCTCTCACACTGAGATTTGTGGTAGGTTTTGTTATTTCCTCACATTTACTAGTATCTCAGCTTGTTGTTGCACACAGCTCATGCTCTTCAGCCTAGCAGGCACTCTCAAAAGGATTCATGCATGCACCTTGTCTGGGGCAGACTAGCTTATCTTTCAAGAACATCTGGAAAAAATGCCTCCCTATGTGATAAACCCACATGGTTGAGGAAGAGAAAATGACATAATTTTTTTTTTTTTTTACTTATTCCAATATTAGATCAAGTGATCTTCCCATTCCATTGGTATTGAAACACCGCACACCAGCAAACACTGCCCCACATTTCCACATGTAGATTATTGAGTACTGGTAACTGTTTGGGTCCTCTCAAAAACTGCAGAGGAAGAAACTGTCAGGACTGGAAGTTTGTTATTTTATGAGAGAAGAACAAGCATTCTCAATTTTTTAAAAGTGCATGGTTTTAATTCTATTTAAGTTTTTATTATTTCCTTTATCATTGTTGCAAATCAGTACACTCAAACACATATCTTTTCATCTTTAAATAAAGCCCCTAAAGTATTTTTTTCCAGAAACCAGAGTAAATAAATGCAAATAAGAGGTCTTGACAAAACCATTTTCTGATCATCCCAAGTTAATATGCCACAATAACTCCTACCTTTACCCCTGGTGAATATCAGCACTATTCCAGCCCTCAACAATTAAGCTTGTGTGCATGCACAAACCCCCCTAGGCAACTGTTGCTATATTGAGTGTACTATTCCTGGAATTCTTCAAGAAACAAAACAAAAACCCCTAAGCCATGAAGTCTTAGGCACAGCCTTTGGTACTACATCAGACTTTCAACTGTTCGACACCTTAAAAACATGGCAATTTTTATTCCACTCACTTGGCAATATGAGAAGGTTTTACAAATACATAATCACAAATATTATTTTCCACAGGACTCTTGTTCCATTCAAGACATAGGAAAGAGAATGGCAAGGCAGCTGCCCAAAATTTCTTCAAAGTTACACCATTCAGCATATAGCCCATGCCTCATTTGTGGCACATTTTCTCACTCCTGAATACAAAATTAATAGAAGACTCAACTTTTTTTTTTTTTTTTATCATACCTTTACACATGTATCTGAGTAACTTACAAACACTGATCTATATAGCATTTTTGATGTATTATCTTAAGTTTTAGACAGAAAAGCAAAATCCTTTAAGTTAATGACAGGACAGGAAGGGAAACACTTTGGTAATTTAATGTGTTTTGATGGCTGGATATTCCAGTTACAGACAGCCTGATTTTTTCAAGTACCTTGATCATCCATAATTTCATATGATTTTAAGGAAATTTATGGACTCCCAGCACCTTTGAGTGCCAGGCTCTGAGGTATAAAATCCTACACCTTGTTATAGAGAACAAGAACTCTTCACTCATCCTCTTCTTTCCTTGCAAAGGCCTCCCTATGCCCCTCAAAAAGCCACAAAACATCTTTTTAATGGGAAAAAATCCCACATGTATCCATTACCTGTTTTTTTTAATATATATATATATGTGCACACATACACACACCATTGCAAAACTGTAGAGCAATGATTCTATTAAATATAATGTGATAGTGACACAGGTAAACAGATAAACCAGTTATAAGCAATATGATTACATTTCTATATTGAAATTCAACAGAACATCTGAAGTCAACTGGAAATCTGAAACTGTTCTCTGCAACATTTGTTTAAAAGCCACAGCACTGTTGTAAAACTAATCTTTTCCAACAAAACGATAGCAAGAGACACTAAGAAAGTGAGTCCTAGAAGCTAAATGGCCTTTCCAAGTGTGAGATTGCATCTTCTTGGAAGACATTAAGGAATATATATTTCTAGAAACTTTTAAATATAAGCTTTTTAAAAGGATGCAACAACAAAATTAAAAAAACCCCTAAATTAGAGTGAATGTTATTAGAGTCGTATAATGCACAAAATGAAGCAGTAAAATCCAACTAATAACATACATTACAGTTTCAAACTGCTGTTGGAAAGCAGAAAATATAACCAGAAGCTAACAGCATAAATAACGTAGCTTTGTCATTTCTGCACATGATCTACTGAACAAAAAGCATGGCCTCATAAAGAACACGCTTCAGGCTATTAAAAACATATCAAAAGGACAAAATATTCTCCTCCAGTGTGAGGGAACTGTACTTAGTAACAGATTATTGAATCTTTTACTTCTCAACTGCTTCAGACTTAACCCTAAAGACCACAGATCAAGCCCAACTCAACATAGGCTAGCCTGATCCCTTTTATCAACGCATGTGCTCTCTGTAGGGGTAATTCAGTGTTAAATACCTGTTTAAAATAATAACTGAAGCCAACATTGTCTTTAGTACTTTAATCTATTACTAAGAAAACTGCAAGATTTTACTGAAATAGTAATTGGATTACCCTTAGAAAGGGCAGTTCCTTCCCCTCTTAAATGATGAGTCCTAGAAACCAAGTTACTTCTTAGCAAATATATTTAGATTCACAGCCTTCCTTCCTCCACTTCTTCACCTCTTAAATTTATAAATAAACTACCTGTAGCAATACTGAATAGTCTCTTAAAAATGGAAGCACGGTACATTTCAAAACAATACAGGATGGCAGATGGAAGAACTTTCTAATTGAATTCAGTATTGTTCAGCAGCCCGTTTGATCGCGCAGCTCTGCAGTGCCGTTGTGCCAGTCCATAGGTCAAACACAGTATGAACTCAAACATTCACAGAGGGACCACAGGATGCAGAGCGCTTTGCATATAACATCCTCAATAAGGTTTCCTGCCATAAGGAAACATGTGGTGTTCAAGTAGGGAACACCACTCCATTATACAACAACAAGAAAAGTTTAATCTTTCCTTGCATTAAATTGGAGCTTGGGCACTTTCTTTGGTGCATAGCAGGTGGGGAGAGAAAAGGGGCGCAGGTTGAAATGTACTTTCCTATGAAAAGGATCAATTTTTAGATCATTGAATTGTATAACTAAGATATGATAAACTATCTTTGATGTATTTTGGCTATGTTACTCAGTACATTTGGTAAACTAATAAACAGATACACACAGATACATTTAAAGTTTAATTATACCATATAATGATCAATATAAAGTTCAACTAGCTGCAAAAATAAATAAAAAAAAATTGCAGGACTGGTGTGCATGCAGACTAGTGATGTATTTTTACTTTTTTCATGCCACAATAGGATCTGAATGTCCTACCATTGCAATGGGCTATGGGCAGTACAGAAAACTTTGGGGAATTAATTTTTTAGTTTCACATGCATGGGTACAAAAAGTTATCCCAAGATGCACTCCATTATGTTCAGGAAAATCCAAACCACGGTCAAGCCTCTAATGCAAGGCTTACTCCCTCACAATTCTTCCATGTCACTTGAAAAATCACATTTTCTGCATACAGCTTGAATGCAGATGCAACATGAATTCCCACAAAAAGGAATTAAGTTACTTCTCTGTAGTTATGATCTCTTTTCTCAACAGCAGCAACCTTTTCTTGAGGGTAATTTTACTATCAGATATGCAGACCCGTTAAATCTTATAGATAAGATTCATTCAACTCCCATCTTAGGCTCCCTTGTTAAGTCTTCTTCAGAGCCAACGCAAGTGCTTTCCCCCAATTTGTGAACTTGCATGAACAAATGCAGCTAGTCAACTCATCACACACCTGGCAGATGAGGTAACTGGGGAGGATAAAACATGCTGTGCTGCACCACAACTTAACATCTCTGCTGGTCATAACCCCCTAGGGAGCCCAGTTGCGAGGTATAGTTTCTTTGAGCAGATCCAATCCTTCCAAATGACCTGATGTGCACAGGAAGCATCCATCCCATGGCTCAAGGCAGAGGTACGTGTTCCCATGACACGACAACAGACACAAGCCTAAACACCAGAAGAAGAGAAAGCAGAGGTTTGGAGATGGCCTGGCCCAAGGACACCTTGCCCACATGCGAGCAAAATCTGATTTGTTTCACTGGGCCAGAGTAGCATCTCCCTGGCATGGTAGGCAGATCAAGGAGGGACTGTCTCTGGCTAATCACTGAGGAGCTGAATGGGAGATGATCTCAGTTGTGGGATGTTCTCCTCGTTGTTTGTGAAAGGAGTAGGCCAGGGTACTGAAAAATATTGTGTTTAAATAAAAAAAAAAAAAAGCACGCTCAATTGTTTATACACAGTCCAAATGTTTGGAAACAGGGAAGTCCTACCCATGAAAGCAAAAGGAGAGGCACAGTTGGATTTCCAGGTCTCTAGGTGTGGACTAAAGTTGGTTTAATAAATGAATCCACTAATCCTAGATGTATTAAGTGCAGCCCTTATTGCTGTTACAAACGTCCTGACAAGAAGATTACTCACGATCTGTTGTGGAGGCAAAGGGAATAGAAGTGTCTGAAAGCTTTTAGACACTGGAACATACCCTCCAGCCTGGAACAGTAGATAAGAAATCAGGATTAAGTGACCCCTTAATTGCCAGACAGATTACTCATTTTCCATGCTGCTGCAGAATTGAGTAAGTGGGACTCAGACTTTTAAATTCACCAGAATGCTGGGGAATATATAATAGTCATCTTATATCACTTTATGTGATATATAATATCACATAAAACTATTATCAAAATCCATCCATCAATTTACGTGCTCTGACATCTTGCTTGTATTGAGCACTCTGAAATTTTCATCAGTTTTTCAAATATTGTCTTCTCCAGGCAAAGCTTACTCATTTAAAGGCACTTAAAGGTAAGACAGGTTTAATATTATTTGGCTCTCTCTAACTCTTCAAGCAGTTTGTCTTCTCAGTAATTTATTGTAGGAAGTTCTAAAATCAAAGTTCCATGTACAAGTCATTTCCATGTAAATTATTATAAAATCCCCAAATTCCTGAGAAGTTTCTTAAACACTTTTGTTCTGTGATATATTCTCATGTAAATCGTCAGTTCACCACTGCTCATGGGAATCTCTATCACTGTGTAAAAATATGAAAAGTGACAATCCTCTGAGAGGAACAGCAGACTGCTACTAAGAAGAAACTGTCTCCACTGCAGGTAAACCACAGCAAATCTCTTAGCTTTTCTACACTTCCAGTTCCTCGCCTATACAGAGAGAACCCCTTCTCTTGCCTCAAGATATTATCCCAAGGAAAAATTCATCAAGGATCATGAGACTCACTGATATTATGGGTATACCAGATATTTCACTAAAATGCACGCGTTATGTCAAATTGCTAAAGCCCTCCATCTATTTTCTGCAGGAGTCCCTTCTTTCTTCGTTTGCACGTAACATTAGGTGGCCCAGGAAGCTTCTCCATTAAGAAGTAGTAATTTTTTTTTTTTCATTATAAAAGGTTATTTTCCTAACAACTTTGCCAAGTTGTCTATCAGAGATTAAGTTTTCCATCACATTGAGGTTTTGGGAAATATTTTAGCTCAAGTTTCTGAAAAGAGCAAGGAACAAAACCCTATCACATTGCTTTTACTTTGTCATAGGCATAACAATTTCCATTTTTCATAAATTTATATACAGGTTGTAGGGCAGGGACTTCAAACTTAGAAAATGTTCCATCCCAGGGGATGTATTTTTGCAGGCATTGTTAAAACGTATCTGGTTAAAACCACATTTTAAGCTTCTGGAAGAAGGCAGAGCTCCTACAAGTTTGCTAAAGACTTGCTAGTGCTACTAAGTATACGAAGACCGAAATTTCCCAAGGATCAAATTTTGGCTGATTTGGGGGCAATGGGAAGCAAAAAAAAAACCCCAAACAAACAGACCACAAAAACAACGCACAAAATAAAATAAATACAAAGTATAAATACACTCTATGTGAAAGACATACTGGGAAACTTGATCTACTTGATCTATAAGAACTGCTGATTATGCCACTTACAACACATCCAAATCCACCAATTCCATCTGTTCTCACCCTTATCAGAAGGGAGGGCATTTCAAGACTTTTCCATAAACATGTGTCATCCCTTAAGCAAAGAAATTCAAGTTCTGGAACAGCTGAAACTATTTGCTTAGCAAAAAGAAGGAACACTACACACCAAACCAAATAATTCATTTGATGACTTTCCTGTCTAAGTCAATACTACAAATGGTTTAAAAGTTAATTAAATGGGTAGATTAAAAGAGCAAGGCACTGAAAGCTAAGACTAATACCCTGGGGTATCAATACAGAAACAACTCAATTCAAGAGGTTTCACAAAATTTAGAAAGCATGCTTTGATTTTAGACTTCTATCAGGTCTTTTAATTGCAATTGTCCAGATACAAACTTAAATGAGGAAGCATAAGTGCACTGGTTCCATTAATGTAGTTATGGAGTTACAGAGAATTGTGGGGAGGAAAATGAAGGTCTTTGTTCCATTTCTTCTGTTCTTTCATAGTCAGAAAAACAGCCTCACTGAACTTTTTTTTTTGACCTAACATGCGTGCTCTTATGCTTTGCTCTCAGAGAACATGAAAACTGCACTAGCACGGGTCATGAAAGTCATTGCAAAATACCACAGCTAATGGTTGTAAGCCTTAAATACTATTCTGCAGCGTGGCTGACTGCTCTCCTTCAGTAAGTGGGTAACCTGTCTTTTTTTTTTTGGTCATAGCTTCTTCCCCGACGAGGTCTCCATACACATATATACTTGCAGTCTTTTAGTGTGGGGAAGGTGTAACAGTATTTTGGTAAAGTAGTCACTCTGTCCTTAGTGCTCTACTGAAATGAAAGAGTGAAGAACTGTTGTACCAGGGGTTGGAAAAGGGACTCTAAGAGTGAAATAATTAGAGCTATGAAACATTATCTAGTTTTGCTAGAGCTTGAGGCATTTATTTCCTTTGTGTTTCAGCAAGAATCTTTCTGTTCAAACTCACTCTAGAATAAAACCTACTCAAATCCGTTCAGTATAGATTTTTTTTTTCCACTCCAGAACTACCACAAACGTTTGAAAGCCTACTTTGATTTTCAAGCTTGTCATTAAAATCTGCCCCTACGAAGATGCATGTATCTCATTTTCACATGATTTGAGTTCTCATAGAAGAATGAGAACCATCCATTGTGCCAGACAGAATTCTCCATGAGAACAAAGAGACCAGTTTAAATTCCTTTAAATACAGGGATTCAGCTCCTCCAGTAATATAAATTGATATGGCTCTGTTGAAGGAAAAATAATTGTCATTATATTGTTCTGTTGGGTTCAGTTTGGTTCAGCTCCATTAATAGTTTCCCCTCAAACTCAACACTTCAATATAGCATTTTGTTACAATGGTTAGAGAGAAAAAAAGATCTCATGTAACCAGGGAGTTGCAGTAAACCAGCACAGTCCCTGAGCATATTAAAGCATACTCTTTCTCTGCTAGAATCACTGGACAACTTTTCAGCCAAAGTCTACCAAAAAGCATAATTGGTAAAGTTCTGTTTATTTCTAGAATCCTGGACATTTCAAATACTGCACAGCATTTCATTACGACACTGGCATGATGTTTACTGCTGAACTGTTTCTATACATTGTCTCATGCTGATCTTCCATTTACGATTCTTTATATGATAGAATTTCAAAACACAGTTGGAGAATCATAGAATCTTTAAGGTTGGAAAAGACTGCCAAGATCATCAAGTCCAACCATCAAGCCAACACCACCATGCCTACTAAACCAGGTCCTGAAGTACCACATCTACACATTCTTTGAACACCTCCAGGGATGGTGACTCCACCACTTCCTTGGGCAGCCTGTTCCAGTGCCTGACCACTCTTTCAGTAAAGAAATTTTTCCTAATATCCAACCTAAACCTCCCCTGCTGCAACTTGAAGCCATTTCCTCTCGCCCTAGTCACAAGTTATTTGGGAGAAGAGACCTACACCTACCTCACTAAAACCTTCTTTCAGATATTAGTAGAGAGCAATGAGGTGTCCCCTCAGCCTCCTCTTCCCTAGACTGAACAACGCCAGTTCCCTCAGCCACTCCTCATAAGACTTAGCAGCTTCATTGCACTTCTCTCTCCCCACTCAACGTCCTTCTTGTACTGAGGTGCCCAAAGCTGCACACAGTATTCGAGGTGCGGCCTCACCAGTGCCAAGCACAGGGGCACAATCACTTCCCTACTCCTGCTGGCCACTATTCCTGATGCAGGCCAGGATGCTGTTGGCCTTCTTGGCCACCTGGGCACACTGCTGGCTCATGTTCTGCTGGCTGTCAACCAGCACCCTCAGGTCCCTTTCCTCCTCGCAGCTTTCCAGCCACTCTTCCCCAAGCCTGTAGCGTTGCATGGGATTGTTGTGACTGAAGTGCACGACCTGGCACTTGGCCTTGTTGAACCTCATAGAGTTCACCTCGACCCATCGGTCCAGCCTGTCCAGATCCCTCTGCAGAACCTTCCTACCCTTGAGCAGATCGACACTCCCACTCAGTTTGGTGTCACCTGCAAACTTACTGAGGGAGCACTCAATCCCCTCATCCAGATTGTTGATAAAGATACTAAACAAGACTGGCCCTAAAACTGAGCCCTGGGGAACACCGCTTGTGACCAGCTGCCAACTGGGTTTAACTCTATTCAGCACAACTCTCTGGGCTCGGCCATCCAGCCAGTTTTTAAACCATCGCAGAGTACACCTGTCCAAGCCATGAGCTGCCAGCTTCTGTAGGAGAAGGCTGTGGGAGACAGTATCAAAGGCTTTGCTAAAGTCCAGGTAGATAGCATCCACAGCCTTCCCCTCATCCACTAGACAGGTCACCTGGTCATAGAAGGAGATCAAGCTGGTCAAGCAGGACCTGCCCTTCATGAACCCATGCTGGTTGTCCTGCACATGCCTTCGCACTAAAGATGAACCGCTTCTCTACTACTGAAGATCATACTATTGCAGTGCAACAAAACCTACAAGCAGAAAGCCAACATTATGTTGTACTATGCTGGGTATTTATGAATCAACATCCTCCAGCCCCAGCAGGTATTATTAGGAGGTGCACCACTATTAAGTCGGGTGAATCACCACTGTGGGATTCCTTAAATAATAACAGAAAAGTTATAATGTCAGTGTGAAGAATATGGTCACAGTCCCTTAACTTAAGGATACAGAAATTTTATAATACAAAAGTAATTGGCATCTAATTCAGAAACATTTGCTTGAATGCTGACTCTGACCCATTGAAAAATTCTCCTTATTTTAAGGGAGCCATGCACTCAGCCCATGTTTCTTTTTCCACTATCCGTATTCACCAGTAAATGAAGAATATCATGCCACAGGGAGTACACTTTAATATTAGAGGTATTTTCCACCGCAATTTTAAGATAGTCTTTCAAAAGAGTAAGTTTCTGTCCATGCTATGTAGCATTTAAAATGGACCATAAGCTGCTTAGATATACCAGGTCCTTCAAAACTAAACACAGAAACCCACTGGGAGGCAAAAAGAAACTCTTTCTACCTCACAAAACACAGACTGTTAATTGTCACTGGCCTCCTACTTATTCCCTCCTGCCACCTGAAACATGACAATTGCATAACTCTTCTGCTGCTACTCTTTTGCCTAAAATTGCTTTTTGGGTATGCGTATTAATAGTACTGTAAAGGAAAACACCTTACGATCCCATAAAAGCATGCCAGAATTATTTATCCACAAGAACCCAGACATTACACACTTTTAAGACCTCGTATATGTATTTTTAGTGCTTTCCTTCACAAAATGTTGTTCAAATTTCTGCTTACACTACTGAATGAAGAATATCTTGCCATGTATTTTATCCTTTATGAGCTACAGTTATTTTTCTTTTCCTCCCAAAAAAAAAAAAAAAAAAAAAAGAAAAAAAAAAAAAAAAAAAA
>WHYT01015530.1:88535-108661 GCA_009806455.1 Tetrax tetrax | reverse complement strand
GGTTCTGGGCGTCTGCGGCCGCTCGTGACTGGCGGCGGGTCGGGGTCCGGGCTGGCGCTGAGCTCCCACAGCCCACCTCCCCCCGGCCCAGCCCCCCTTTCCCCTCCAGCCTGGCTGGGGGAGGCCACGCTGAGCATGCCCCGCTTGTGACACAGGTGGCTCAGCCCGTGCAGAGGCACTGCCGGATCCAGCAGTGGGATCTGAGGGGGCTGCGTCATGCCCGAACCCCTCTCTCTCTCTCCCCCAGACCCCCGGCGCGCCGAGGATGATCGGGGGGGCCCCGCGAGCCCCCCAGCAGCCCAGGGTGAGTGGGCCTCCCCCCTGCACCACGCCAAGCCCCAGCCATGTGCGATTTTTTGGTTTCCTGTTTTTCTCCAGCGCGTGATGGGGAGCGAGGCCAGTGTTGGGTGCTCTGGCAGGTGACCCCCAGCACAGCTGGGTGCATTTGGGGTTTGGTGGGGTTCAGGGGGGACCTGGATGCCTGGATTCCCGTTTCTGAGGGGAAAGGACTCCCCTGGGCCGTCGGGTGGTTTGGGGGGACAGGGGGTGGTTTTGAGGGGGCTGGGGCCACTGGCACGGCCGGGCACAGGATCAGCTGCTGCCGCCGCGCAACCACCGCTTATTTATTATTTATCTGCATATCTGGTGTCGGGCCCAAGCGCCGCGCTGGCAGTCCCCCCAAACCCTCCCACACCCCTCGGGGTGCTGCACGCTGTAGGGAGGGGGCCACAGCGGGGGGCACAGGAAAGCCCATGGTTTCCATGGCTACAGGACCGCATTTTCCCATCAAAACCGATATTTACCAGAGGGTGCAGACATGGTGATGGGGGGGTCCCCACCAAACCCCCACCCCAGTAAGGGCCAGGTCTGTCCCCAGGGCACCGGGAGCTGAGCTGCGGGTCTCCGCGCTGCTGCCCACCCCCCGCCATCCAAGATGTCCTACTTCACCGAGCACTTTTGGGTAAGCCTTGGACCCCCACCCTTGGGTGCCCCTCACCCTCTGGGGTGAGCCCTCAGCCCCAGGTGGGGGGGTGTTGATTGCCTCTGGTAATTTCACGAGGCCTGACGCCTCTGTTAGCGGTGCAAATTATCTGCTGAGGGGAGAGGGGGGCGATGGGCACGGGGGTGCTGGTGGGTCCCCCTGGCCGCAGTGCCATCCCTGTTGCAGGGATCCCCGTCCCAGCACCACGCGGGGGCGAAGTGCGGGTGGTGCTTCCTTCTTCATCTCTGGCATGGTCTGACAGCCGCCTGCCTCTTCCCCTTCCCCTGTATCAGTTTCCCCAGGCGGGGTCACTGGCTGGGGTGCCTGGCTGTGCCCTGGGTGCCCCTGCCACAGGGTGCTGGGTGGGTTTTGGGGGCTAAGGGTGGTGGTGTGCCCCCCATGCCTCGTGCCAGGGCGAGAAGAACCATGGCTTCGACGTGCTGTACCACAACATGAAGCATGGGCAGATCTCTACCAAGGAACTGGCCGATTTTGTCCGCGAGAGGTACTGGCGGGGTGGCCGGGGTGGGGAGGGGTCCCTGGTATTACCTGGGCTCTGTCCCCAGCGCCCCCTCCCCACCATCCCCAGGGCTGCTGTTGAGGAAAACTATGCGAAGGCCATGGTGAAGCTGTCTAAGATGGCCACCAACGGGACTCAGCTGGGGTAAGCGGGGGATCCAGGGCTCATCTGGAGCTGGGGGGACCTTGTTCATCCCTGCCCATAACTCCCCCACCCCCAGGACCTTTGCACCGCTCTGGGAGGTTTTCCGCATCTCCTCGGACAAGCTGGCCCTCTGCCACCTGGAGCTGATGAGGAAGCTGCACGACCTCATCAAGGAGATCTCGCGCTACGGCGAGGAGCAAGGCCGGGTGCACAAGAAGGTACCCGCATCTCCTCCCTATCCCGTCCTCCCCTGCCGTGCCCCAAAACCTATCTCTGTGTCCACCACCCTCCACCCCAAGTCCAAGGAGGAGGTGTCGGGGACGCTGGAGGCTGTCCAGCTGCTGCACGGGGTGGCCCAGCTACTCCCCAAGTCCAAGGAGAGCTACCACAGCAAGTGCCAGGAGTACGAGCGGCTCCGCAAGGAGGGCACCAGCCAGAAGGAGATCGACAAGGCGAGGCCCGACGTGTCCCCGTCCCTCCTCGACAAGTCCCCGTCGCCCACCCGGGGCTCACTCCCACTGCGTGGTCCCGCAGGCCGAGCTCAAATCCAAGAAGGCGGGCGAGGCACTGCGACGAGTGGTGGAGAAATACAACGTGGCCTGGGCTGACTTCGAGCAGAGGATGCTGGATTCAGCCGTGGTGTGTAGCGCCGGGGAGTTGCGGGCAGAGTGGGGCTGACACCAGAAGCATCGCGCTGGCTGCCGCTGCTGGCTGCGTGGTGCTGGCTCTTGGGGACGTGCCAGCCTGGCTAAGCCCCCACAACCCTGGCTCCAGCGCTTCCAGGAGGTGGAAGAAGCCCACCTACGCCACATGAAGGGTCTCATCGGCTCCTACTCGCACTCCATAGAGGACACCCATGTCCAAATCGGGCAGGCGAGTGTCTGGGGAGGGGGTAACAGGATGGGGACAACTCTGAAGCTGTGTCTCCCCTTTAATCTTTTTTTTTTTTTTTTTTTTCCCTCAGGTTCACGAAGAATTCAAGCAAAATGTGGAGAACATTGGCACCGAGATGCTGCTGCGGAGGTTTGCCGAGAGCAAGGGCACAGGGAGAGAGCGGCCAGGTGAGGTTGTGGGCAGCATCCTGGTGGGCTTCGCCCCATTTGCACAAGGGCGCTGCTCCCCCTCCTCGCAAAGCCCTCGTGCAAGGAGGGGGAGCAGCGCCCTTGTGCAAAGATGGAGCCATGGTGCTTGGCTGATCCCGCTCTCGGCGGCAGGAGCATTGGATTTCGAGGAATACCGGCTGGCCCCAGTGCAGGAAGGCAAGTACGTCTGCATCTAGCAGCCCCATGATGGGGATTTTTTGGGAGAGGAGGGGTGTGTGAGGGGGGAGGGGCTGCTCATCGCTCTATGCCCCCCTTCCCAGGACCCAAGAGGAGCCGCAGTAAAGCTTTCCGTATCCCTGGGTTGAGCCGTAAGGAGAGGGATCGGGATGCTGTGTAAGATCTCCCTAGGTCCCCACGTTCCTACATCCCTGCGTCCTTGCATTCCTGCATCCTGATATCCTCACATCCTCGCATCCCTGCGTTCCCACATCCCCACATCCCTTCCCTGCTTCAGGATCTAATGCTGCCCTTCTGTCTGTCCTTGTCATTCCCCAGGGAATCCCCGGATGCTGAGGTGGTGAGTATCCCAGTGCCAGCCCTAGGATTAGGGTTGGGTTTTTTGGTTTGGTTTTTTTTGTTTTTTTTTTTTTTCCTATACTGGAAGGACTGGGATCTCTCTGCAGGGCTGCCCAGAGGTGGATGAGGAAGGGTTCACCGTGCGTCCCGACATTGCCCACAGTATCCTTGTGCTGGAGTTGGGGGGGTGGTGATTTTTGAGGGGGGTCTGAGCACAGGGCGTTGCCTTGACGAGGGCTCAGCTGAGGCGGAGAACCACATCTCCTCCTCCAGTGACTCCGACTATGACGAGGATGAGCCCCGCAAGTTTTACGTCCACATCAAGCCGGTGCAGCCACGGGAGGTGGGCAGCAGCGCTGAGGCCACTGTGGAGCAGCTGAAGGCCACTGTGGGGAACCTCATCCTGCCCCCTGGCATCGGGGTGAGCCTCAGAGGTAGGGGGGGTTGCGGGGTCCCCAGGGACTGTGCCAGGGCCAACTGACCCCCTGTCCCCAATCTCTTGCAGGGCACCATCAAGCGACAGTCATCCCGTAAGCGTCACCCCAGGGGCAGCCGCGGTTTGGGGATCTCCCCCCAGCTCTGCATCCCCTGATGCTGCCTGTCCCTGTCCCTCCACAGGGCACGTGGCATCTCTGACTCCGGCCCCCAGCAACGCAGACCCTGAAGGAACGCTGGCGGCAGGTGAGGCCATGCCAGGGGGTCCCAGGGACGCTGGGGACAGTGGCTCTGGGACCCCGGCGTGTCCCCTCTCCCTGCAGGTGATGGCGCAGGGCAGGGGTGCCCAGCGGTGCAGGTGAACAGGTACGGGGCAGGGAGGGAGCAGGATGCCGTGGGGCAGTGCCCCCCACACTTCCCCCCTCCCCAGGGTGTCTTGGGTGGGTGCTGAGCTGTCCCCTCTCTCCCCGGTGCAGCGACCCCGGAAAAGCCCCTCCAGACACAGTGCCCCCCACCACTCTCTTTGGGCCCCCGCTGGAGTCGGCTTTTGAAGCCGAGGATTTCCAAGGTGAGGATTTGGGGGGATTGGGGAGGACGGAGCAGGTGGGGGGACCATGGCAGCCAGGTTGTCGTGGCCCCTCCCCCCACCTCACAGCACTCTGACACAGGGGTCTCCCTGCAGCCCACCGCACCTACATCCTCACCTCCTCCTCCTCCCCCTTCTCCTCCTCCTCCCCGGAGAATGTGGAGGACTCGGGTTTGGACTCTCCCTCGCACCCTGCACCTGGACCTTCCCCAGACTCAAGACCCTGGACCCCACAGCCAGGGACGCCACAGAGCCCCCTCCCCAAGCAAGGTGGACTGCCGGACCCCCTGCTGCCACCCACCCCTGCTGTCCGGGACCCCAGCACCTGGGTGCCGCGGCCCCGCAGCCCCGCCAGCCGCCTCCCCGAGCCCCCCAGCTTCACAGTCTTCAGCGGCCCTGTGGCTGAGGGGCGCTGGGAGGATGTGGGGTTGGCACCCCGGGGACACAACCGCTGTGCCAGTGGCCCAGCACCCTGCGAAGCCCCTTCGCCTGACCCTTTCGGGGAGCCCCTGCCATGGGTCAGACCCCGCAGCCCCAGCAGGCACCATCCCCCTCTGGCCTGTGCTTCCTCCAGCTCGGCCTCCTCCTCCTCCCCGGCCCCCCACAGCGCGGGGGAGTCCTCCAGCCCCTCTCCGTGGACCTGCCAAGGGTCGGGGACGAGGCTGAGCGAGGGCGGCACACCAGCAGCTCCCCTGCTGCAGCCTGAGCGGGGTGAGTGGCAGGGGTACAGGAGCTGCTCCCCCAGTTCCCCTTAACTCTGCTTGCCCCCCCAAGCTGGGCACAGGGTCTCACCCAGCCACAGCTCAGCTGAGACCTGCCAAACTTGTGGCACTGGTGAGACCCTTCTGGAGGCCCCCCCACCTCAAGGGGCCCTGCCATGGCAGGGTCTCTCTCCTCACCCCCGATTTGTACTCCCACCCCAGATGCTCTCCCTGCCCAGCCCAGCGCAGCCCCCCGGGAGGTCCCACTTGTGGCCCCTCCTCGTCGCTCCCGTACAAAGAGGCCGGTGGCAGGCCCAGCTGCAGGCAGCAACACCGACCTGGTGCGTGCCCAGGGCAGAGGCAGGAGTAAATGGGGATGGCTTGCAGGACCCCCGCAGCGGGGGCCAGACCTGGACCCCCACCCCCGACACCATCTTGCCTTGCAGTCACGCTCACTGAGCCCCTCGCCCTCCTGGACCTGCGGCCCCTCGCACTCGGCGCCCGCCAGCCTGGGTGAGCGGGGTTTCTTCGCCATCTCCCAGCCAGCTGTCGGTGGGTCCTGGTGGTGGGCAGGGGATGGGAGGGGGGGGGCCGGCAGGGGTCACAGGATGAGTGTCCCATCCGGGCTCAGACCCCCATCTGCCTCCCCAGGGCTGTCGCGGGGTCCCAGCCCCGTGGTGCTGGGCTCGCAGGACGCGCTCCCCGTGGCCACCGCGTTCACTGAGTACGTCCACGCATACTTCAAGGGGCGTGACACTGACAGGTACAGCTGTCTCAGCAGGCTGCGAGGGGATGGGGGATGCCATCCAGCCACCACGTCCTACCCAGGGCGTCTGCTGATCCCTGGCCTGTCCCCCGCCAGCTGCCTGGTGAAGGTGACAGGGGAGCTCACCATGTCCTTCCCCGCCGGCATCGTCCGTGTCTTCAGCAGCAACGTGGCCCCCCCTGTGCTCAGCTTCCGCCTCCTCAACGCCAGCACCATCGAACAGTACCTGCCCAATGGCGAGCTGCTCTACAGGTGCAGGGCTGCAGTGACGCTGTGGCACTGGCTGCTTGGGGATGCCTGGGCAGCCAGGGGGATGCAGCTGGTATCGGGGTACAGTGGGTGCCAGGGGGGCACAGGCATCACAGGAGGTGGCAGATGCAGCGATGGGGAGCTGGATGTTGGGGTGCTAGGTTTCCTGGGGTGCATTTCTCCTCTGACCCCAACCTCGCAGCGACCCATCCCAGAGCGACCCCAGCACCAAGGACTTTTGGCTGAACATGGCGGCGCTGACCGGGCACCTGCAGAAGCAAGCGGAGCAGAGTCCGGCCGCCTCCTACTACAACGTGGCTCTGCTCAAGTACCAGGTGAGAGATGAGACCCCCTGGTCCCCCCACCCGGCTGCTGGGGGGATCTCGGTGCCCCCATGAACCCTCCCCAAATCCCCCCACCCTCCCAGTTCTCGCGGCTGGGCCCCGGCTCGGCGCCGCTGCAGCTGTGCGTGCAGTGGGACTGCTCACCAGCCGCCACGCGGGTCAGCGTCGAGTACAACTATGACGCTGGTGCCCTGGCCCTGCCCGTGCCCCTCGCCAACGTCCACGTCCTGCTGCCCGTGGATGAGCCTGTCGCCAACCTGCGCCTGCAGCCTGCAGCCAGCTGGTAAGGGAGAGTGGATGGGGGAAACACCGGACCAGGGGTCTCAAACCCCGCCCCAGGGTGGGCGAGAGGAACCCTGAGTTGGGAAGTGGGGTGCTGATGGGGTGGGAACAGGGACATTTGGGGGTCTTGGGGCCTGGGGACATGCTCACATCCCGGCAGGAACCTGGAGGAGAAGAGGCTGCTCTGGAGGCTGCTGGACATCCCTGGACAGGGAGGTGAGGCTACGCCCACCCTGCTCAGAGGGCAGGGGAGCAGGGTCTGGCCTCAACCCCTGCAGACCCCCCCCTCAACCTCTCCACTGTTCCCCCCCGCCCTCCCCAGGCTGCGGCCGGCTCTCAGCCAGCTGGAAGCCCCTCTGCGGGCCCAGCAAGCCCAGCCCGGTGGCGGCCCAGTTCAGCAGCGAGGGCAGCACACTGTCCGGCGTCGAGGTGGAGCTGGCAAGTGCTGGGTACCGCATGTCGCTGGTCAAGAAGAGGTTTGCTACAGGTATGGGTGGTGGGGGCCCAGGGGGTGCGAGATCCTTTCCCCAATGGGTGTGGGGTCCTCTCCCTATTCCCTGGGACCTTGGGGTGCATGGGGTCCCCTCCCTGCTCCCCATGGTCCCCTCTACCACCCCAAGCTCCGTTCCCCCCTCACTGGGCAATTCCCAGCCCGGGGAGGGTCTGGGTAGCCCAGTTCGGGGCCAGCATTGAGCCCTGGCCACTTGCTGATGACCCCAGGCCAGGCACGTGCCCCCCATCCTCGCAGCCCCTCCTTTCCTCCGCAGGGATCTACCTGGCAGGGTCCTGAGCCGCCTCCCGCCAGACCCTCCCAGCCCCTGCCCCTGGCTTCCCCCTCGATTATGTGAACTGGAAACAGTGGACAGAGGTCGGCTGGGGAGGGGAGTCCCCCATCCTCCTCCTCCTCTCCCTCCGGCTCCCTGCTCCGTGGCTGTCACCATGTCATCTCCTGCTGCCCAGCAGTCAGTCCCCTCTGCCCTCCCCTGTGCTGTGAAGGGAGCAGGAGCTGCTCTTTTATTAAACACTTTATTTTCTAATAACCCCTTCATCGGCTTCTGCCTGCCTCTTGCTGTGACACCCATCCCCATGGCCTCCAGGCTGCTCCTTGGAAACACGGCTCGGCTGACATGCTGTGGCTCCCCGGAGGCTCTGGCGTTGTGGGACCGGGGGAAACCAAGGCAGGGAGCCGGCGGCGTTTTGCCGAGCGCTTTTCCTTGCACCCGTGGGTGCCGCTGCCCCACCTGTGGCAGGTGGACGGGCAAAGGGCAGCTTCACAGCACCTGGCAAGGGGAGGATCCCGACAGGAGATACCTGTGCCGCTGGGGCCGCGGCACTCCTGGCAGCGGGAGAGGTGGGGTGTGAGGATGGCCCCGACCTGGCTCTGCAACAAGGTACCGAGGAGGGTCCGGGGAGTCTCACTGAGGGGTCTGGGGGCTCTTTGCAGTGCATTACGGTCCAAGCTAGCACTGCTGGGCACTGTGACGGGGCTAGCATCTTGGACGAGGGCTGGACAGATCCATCGCTGGTTGGCTGGGCTCTGTGTGGTGCCAGTGGGAGAGTGGCGGCTGGGCTCTTGCCGGGGTCCCTGTGATGCCCAGGGGAACCCTGCCCAGTGCTTTGTCTTTGAAGGGGAGGGCTGCTTGTAGCAAACCTGAGAGGGCTCCTTGCACCTGGGACCACCCCGAGCTGGTGGTAAATCCTTCAGTCCCCACCCTGTGCCAGTGGGCCGCACACCCTTACCGACCATCCCCAGGTTTCGGCCCCCCACCCTGTGTTTGCTCTCCTGGAGGAGACTAGCCCCATCCCGGAACCAGTGGTTTATTGCTCTCTTCAGGTCTGCCATGTGTTTCCCAGCGCAGTCGGACTCTGCCCTGCACCCAAGGGTGCCCTGCCCAGCCCGGGTCCTGCCTGTGTGTTGGCATCTTGCCGGTTACCTGTGGCACAGCTCGTGGTTGTACAGAGCGGGGAGATCTCCCCGCTCCCCTCTGCCTGCTGGGAGCTCCATGCTCTGGCTCCACAGGGAAGGGCGCTGGCATCCCAGGCCCAGGGTGACTCTGGGTGCAGATGCTCAGGGGGGCTGCGGAGATGGCGGGTGTCCAACCCTGCTCCCTGTCTCTTGCAGAGCGCATCCATGCGGTGCTACAGGCTGGAGCTGTGGGGTCTGGTCGCTGTGGGGCTCCTGGGGCTCTGCTACCTGCTCTACCATCATGATGGGCTGTGGCTCAGCACCAACCCTGAGCGCAGCACCCCCCCCAGCCCCCGGGCAGCCCCCAGGCTCACCTCACCCCGGGTACCACCCACCCCCGCCCCGTGCATGGCCAACACCTCAGTGCGCAGCATCCCCGACTTTGCCAAACTGCCCGGCCACGTGCAGGACTTCATGCAGTACCGTCATTGCCGGTTCTTCCCTGAACTGCTCGGCGTCCCCGGCAAGTGCGGAGGGCCCAAGGGCTCCTCTGATGTCTTCCTCCTCTTGGCCATCAAGTCATCACCGGTGAACTATGAGCGGCGGGAGGTGATTCGCAAGACCTGGGGGCGGGAGGGGACCTTCAAAGGAGCCCTCATCCGCCGGGTCTTCCTTGTGGGGGTGTCCCCATCATCTTCAATGTCGTCTTCGTCAACACGGGCAACATCATCCGCTTTGCAATGGCGAGCCAGCATACCAAGCAGCGACACCTCATGGTGGGGCAACTCTTCACCGACAACACCCCCATCCGCACCTGGCACAGCAAGTACTTCGTGCCCACACAGCTCCTGGCCTCCAACCGCTACCCACCCTACTGCGGCGGTGGCGGGATACTCATGTCCAACTACACTGCCCTCATCATCTCCCGGGAATCGCAGAACATTGAGCTCTTCCCCATCGATGATGTGTACCTGGGCATGTGCCTTCAGAAAGCGGGGCTGCAGCCCGCTTCCCATTCCGGCATCCGGACCATGGGTGTGGGGGCTCTAGCCAACGCTGACCCCTTTGATCCCTGCTACTACCGGGAGTTACTGCTGGTGCACCGCTTTGTGCCCTATGAGATAGTGGTGATGTGGGATGCCATCCACCAGCCCCAGCTGCAGTGTGGCAAGAGGGTGAGCACCTTCTAGGAGGACCCGAGAGCCTGGGGGGAGGGAAACGCTTTCCCCGCATCCCTGGCAGCCATGAGGGAGGGTCCATGGGGACCCCAGGGCTGACCCCCCCACACTCTCCGCCGCAGTTCCACCAGGAGGGCAGAGTGGCATCTGCGATGCTGAGCCCTGGCTCCCACCCTGGGAAATGCTGAGTGCCACTGTGTGCCCATCCTGCCCCTTGCCCGTTTCTGCCCAGTTTTACTCCAAATTTGCTCTCCCGTGGCCAGAGAAGCCCTGAGCCACTGGAAGGAGAACAAATGAGCCCATGTTGTTAATGAGGACCTGGCGTCTGGAGACTTCCTGGGGGACAGGGGTGATCAGGAGCTCAGGATAGGAGCAAGGGCGACCTTTAACCCCACTCGGGTGGGCGTTCAGCCCCAGCAAGGGCCGTACCCCAAGGGTCCCTCCGCAGAGCACCCAGAATCCCTGCGCTGACCTTCAGTGGAGGCAGCCTTGCCCCAGCGGGATGCTCAGCGCTGGGAACAGGCAGTGCTGTGCCATGCCATGCCATGCTCAGGGCCATAGGAGGGTTATTTAAGCAGCAGGCGAGGGGCTGGAGCTGCCCCCCAGGGAAAGCCTGTGTGAGTGCCAAGCCTGGGACCCCCGTGTAAGGATGTCCCGTGGGCACCCTCACACTTCCCCACTCTCTCCCAGCAACTCCATAGCCACAAGATCGCCGCATCCCCTCTTGCCTCACCCCAGCTGGCAAATTTATCAAACTTTACTAGAAAATGGCCCAATCCCGCCATGGTGGGGACAGCAACAGGCAGAAGGCGGGGGTAAAAGACAAGCAGCATTGCGTAGGGGGGGGGTCTGGCATGGTGGTGGCAGGGTGGCATCCGGTGGTGGGAGGTGATGGGGGGGGCCGCATCCTTGCAGCCATTAAAGCACATTGAAGCGTCACCACAGCCGCATGTTTGTCTGTCACTGCTTGGGGCTGGGGAAGGAGGTAGGCAGCCAGGGCGGCAGCAGCAAGGCTGGGGTCCTGGCTGGAGTGGGAGGAGTGGTTGATGGGGGGCTACCCACAGGCTTTGCTCCAGCTGTCCCGCAATGCCTCGATCTTGAGCACCAGTTCCCCAAAGGTGGGTCTGGCGGCAGGGGTGAAGGCCCAGCAGCTCAGCATCAGTGTGTAGACCTGGAGGCAAGGGATGTCAGGGAAGCGGGGTGACCCCTGGGACCCCCACCAGCCTGCAGAGGGCTCTCACCTCCATGGGGCAGCCGGCTGCTGCCGGGAGACGCCGATTGTCCTTCAGGAGCTGCAGCAAGTGGTAGATGATCTGCACTGTCTTCTCAGTGCCTATCATGCGGAGGAACTCCTGTGGGCATGGGGGCCAGCTCTCAGTGTGCGAAAGGGTAGCGAAGGTAATGGGTGTAGGGTGGGTGCAGCAGGACCTGGGGGGTCAGTGCTAGGGAAGGGGGGGGGGGTCTCACTTCCGAGGGACTCTTGCTCTTGTTGCCGTAGGTAAAGAGCTCATAGAGGAGCACCCCGAAGCTCCAAATGTCAGATGCCCGGGAGAAGACGTTGTCTGCCAGGGACTCAGGTGCGTACCTGCCGGCGGGAGGATGCTGAGCACCGCAGCCAGCTGGGCTGGCACACCCACTCATCCCCAAAATTGCTGCCTCCTCACCAGAAGACGGGGCTCTGGCCAGGCTCCCGCACCACATAATAGTCCTTGTCCTGTGGCAGCAGCTTGGCCAGCCCGAAATCCCCAATCTTGACGTGGGTCTCACTCTCCACCAGGATGTTCCTGCTGGCCAGGTCCCGGTGCACGCACCGCTGTGCCCCCAGGTACTCCATGCCCTTGCGTGGGATGCAGTCGCTTGCTGGGACCAGGACCCCGCAGCACCCCGTGACCCCCTCAGGGGTGAGCAGTACCTTTGCTCCATCCCCGCTTGTCCCCGCCCCAGGAAAGTGGGACCCGCTTTGCCACCGGCCCCCTGCAGTCATACCTTGCCGATCTGCCAGGCGTAGAGGAGCAGGGTCCTGTGGTCCAAGTGGGGCTCATTTTTCTGCAGGTAGTCCCGCAGGCAACCGTTGGGCAAGTACTCCATCACCAGCCGCAGCCCGCGCTGCCCTGCACGCACATCCGTCACCCTCCAGTTGGGATATGGGCAAAGCGGGGCCGGAGACACGGGCGGCATCGCTTCCCTGCCCTGCAATGTGCTCACCCCGGCTGTAGCAGACGCCGCGGTACTGGACGATGAAGTCGTGCTGCAGCGAGTGCAAGATCTGGATCTCCCTCTCAAAATCCTGCAGCTCCTTGGCTGAATGCTGCTGCAGCTTCTTCACCGCCACCAGCTCGCCCGTGCTGTCGCCCAGCGGGTCGTAGCGGCACAGCTCCACGCTCCCAAAATTGCCCTGGCCAAGGAGAGCAGGGTAGGGATGTGGGACATTGGGGTGGGGGTCTTGGAGACCCCCACCATGCCTCCAGCACCCGGTGCCTCCCCAGATGATACGCGCAGTTGTGGCTGTGGTCACAAACCAAGCATTTCTTGGCTTTTTAGGGCAAAGCGCCCTCCAAATGGAGGAAAGCAGTGGGTGCAAGAAATTCATGCAGTGAGTTTTGGGGGAGAGGGTCCCCTCTGCTGCCCCTTCACCTTGCCAAGCAGTGAGATGTACTTGAGGTGCCGCTCCTCGAAGTAGGTGGGGTCCTGGCACACGGCGAGGGGCTCGTACCCCCAGAAGCTGTCCCGCAGCATCATGTCAGTGGGTGACAGGTCCAAGAGCAGCTCATAATCTGGGGGAGGTGGGCGGTGAGGGCACAGCGAGGGTCTGCAGCCAGGACCCTTCGTGCTGTCCCGGGGCTCACCGGAGGTGATGAGGCTGTTGAGGTCTCTGATGAGGGCGCGGAAGCAGGGCCGGCAGTGCGGCCGGTAGTCCATGCACTGTGCAATGAGCGCTGCCAGCTCTGTCCACTTCGGCGCAGGGAGCTGGAGGCTGTTCTGGTAGAAATCCAGCTTCTGCCAGGGTGGGAGAGGCTGTTCAGGCTAGCTGGGGGCTGCCTGCCCCCCTGCCCACCCCGAACAGCCCCCACACTCCTCCCCAGGCTGTGCAGACCCTTTGCCCTGAGCGTCACCCAAATGCTGCGGGATGTTTGGTCTGTTGGCTATCACAGGTCCCGGCAGCCACCTCTGCCACACGCTGAGGCTGGGGGGACTCCACAACCCTGTGAGAATGCAGCTGTGGGTGCCATGGGGGCCCATCCGCCCCCCACACCCAGCAGTGCTCCCTTTCTAGTGCAACCTGAGTCACCAGAGGCTCTGGCCAGCAGAGAAATTCCCCGGTGCGACCGGCGGCACATGCTCTTCTCCGGGTGGTGGGTGAGTGAGCGGAGCCCAGGTGCGGTGGGATGGGGCGGAAGGGTCGGGATGCAGTGGGACGGGGCAGGAGGGTCGGGATGCAGCAGGATGAGGCAGGATGGATGGGGCAGGACGGTCGGGATGCAGTGGGATGGGGCAGGACGGTCAGGATGCAGTGTGCCAGAGCAGCCTCACCTTCTGGGGCTCCAACAGGCTCACAGGCATGTTGCCACTGCTGAAGATCTCCCAGAGGGTCGCCCCAAAGCTCCACTTGTCAGCTGGCAGCGCCAGGCTCTTGGGGTCGTTGAGGCACTCGGGGGCCACCCAGGGAATGCGCTCCACCAGCACTGGGGAGAGAGGGACGGCCTCAGCACTCGCTGGAGGGGCCCTGCCACTCCCCCACACCCTGTGCCAGCCCGGCACTCACTCTCCTTGGCCAGGACTGTGACACTGACTCCAGGGTCGTTGAGCTTGATGAAGGGGGGGCTGCCACTGGCTGCGTCCCCCTCCCGGGTCAGCAGCACCTTCTTAGCGGAGACATTGCCGTGGGTGATTTTCTTGTCCTCCTGGGGAGGGGAGAGGGATCAGGATTGTCTACATGGCCCCAGCCCATGAGGCAGCCCCACACACAGGGCTGAGTGGGTGCTGAAAGACAGGGATTGCATGGGTGTCAACGAGACATGGCTGCGTGGGAGCCATGGGACACGGGTGTGTGGGAGCCATGGGACATGGATATGTGGGTGCTGAAGATGCAGATGCACAGGTGCCACAGGCCATGAATGCATTGGAGCTGCAGGACATGGATGCACAGGAGCGGTGGGATGACCCGAGAGACCCGTGGGATGCTGACAGGCAGGAGCTGCAGGACATGCGGACCACGGGCCAGAGGCTCGGTGCCGTGCCAACAGCCAGCTCACCAGGTAATTGAGGGCGTATGCCAGCTGCTTGGCCACTTGCAGCTTCCAGCTGGTCGTCACCTTGCCCTCGCCTTGGTTCTTCTTCAGGTAGAGGTCTAGGGGCCCATACCTGACATACTCCTGCACCATGACACCTGTGGTGAGGATGGCACAGGTGGGTCTGGTGTATTCCCTCCCAGCTGCAGCACAGCGGTGGCTGGTAAGGGGGAACAGGCACTTACTGTCCTTCCCGAGGCTGACACCGTGCAGCAGGACCAGGTGCTTGTGTGAGAGCTGGCTCATGATGCTGGCTGCCTCCAGGAAGGACTGGGAGTGGGGAGAGGCTGGTTCAGGGTGGGCCATGGGGAGCCCCGCCCAGTGCCAGATTGGGGGGCTGCCGCTGCCTCACCTCGGAGCAGTTGCGGTGGCTGCCGTCCATGACCTTGAGCACCACCTCAGTCTGGTAGTCCCTCTTGACACCCTTGTAGATGAGGGTGAAGGAGCCCTGGCCCAGGCTCTCGCCCTGCCATGAGAGGGAGGCGATGGTGGGGGGGTGGTCCCTGCCCACGCACCCCGGCCCCCTGGCGCCCTGGCCCCACGCCCCGTACCCATGTGAGGCTCTGGGGGTCGATCTTGTGGAATGTCATCTGGTTGAGGCTGCGGCGGGGGGCAGTGGGGGACTTGGGGGGCCGGGGGCAGCCGCTCCGCATGATTAGCAGGTTGGACTTTTCTGGAGGGGAGAGAGGGGTGAGGGGCCGCCGGGTGGGCTGTGACCTCACACAGCCCACTCTGTGATGTCACAGCCCACTCTGCGATGTCACACAGCTTGTTTTCTGACATCACACAGCCTGCTCTGTGATGCCACACAGCCCACTTTATGATGACACAGGCCGCTGCGTGACACCAGTGTGACACCATATAACCACATATGTTATATGGCTCATTTTATGACATCATGTATGACACACAGCCCACCATGTGACCTCATACGGCCTGCTCTGTGATGTCACACAGCCAGCTCTGTGATGACATAGCCTGCTCCATGACCTCACACAACTCATCTGTGATGTCACACAGACTGCTCTGTGACATCACACCACCACAGGTGCGCGCAGCCCTGGCACCTCATTGTCACCTTTGGGCAGGGGTGGGCAGCAGGCAGCCAGGCACATGCGGGTCCCTTCCGCCTGCAGCCCACAGCGTCTGTAAGTGCCCAGCAGCTCCTGCAGGCTACAAAATGGCCGGGCCACCCCTGAGAGCCAGAAGTTCCCGTCCTCATCCCTGTGGATCAGGCAGCGCTTGTAGTCCTGGCCCAAGGGGGTCTGTGGGGCAAGAGCCAGGCTTAGGGGCGTGGGGTCCCCCCAGGAGCCCCCCGAGCCCCTCCTATCCCATCAGTGCCCACCCCAAAGTGCCATCACTGGTGGCACTGGCCCAGCCAGTGACAGGCTTCAGCCCCACTCTCTGCTCCCGGTGCCACCTGCCTGCGCAATGCCAGCACCCCGGTGCCCAGCTGGTGCCGGTGGTGGTGGCGGTGGCAGGCTCACCTTGGCACAGACAGTCAGCAGATAGCTGTCAAAGTCCTGTGGGCTGCGGCGCAACAGGTACAGCCCCGGTTGGCTCCCCGCCGCCTTCAGCTTGTTCACCGCAAAGTCAGAGCTGCAAAGGGTAGGGCTGGGGCAGGCGCAGCACGGGGTGTGTGTCCCCCCACCACCCCAGGGACCCCAACTGCTTGCCCCTCCACAACGCTCACCCCCCAACCCAGTGGGGTGGCCCGAGCATCACCCACATGGCGAGCAGGATGGGGACCAGTGGCACACCACTCTTGCAGCTCCTACCCAAGCGATTTCTCCCTGCCGTAGGGTGGGGGGGGGGGGGGGGGGGGGAGTCTTGGTACCCACCTGATGGGTCCATGGCACTGGTTTTCCATGTCCTCCAGGAGCCGCGGCGGGGCCACCTCTTTGCAGAAGTAGTGGTGGGCGTCTGCTGTCAGGCGGTAGTAGCCATCGACAAGAGCCACAAAGGAGCGGGCTTCCCGCAGCGTGGGGAATTCCACCTCCTGGGCGAGGCAGGGGGTCAGCCCCACGCTGAGCCCCCTCCCACACACACCCACAGAGGGTCCTCCTACCCCCGCCCCCCCCGTCCCAGCTCACCAGCACCCGGTTGTCTGTTTTGGTGAGGGTGACAATGCGGTTCTCCACGGGGCTGCCGTCCCGGCTAGCATGCTTGATGCTGATGTCGGCGATGTCAGGGAAATCGCAGAAGTGTTGGCGGTTCTGCAGGGCGACACGACCGGGCTGTTTCCGTGTCACCCCCCATCTTGCGAGACTCCCCCCCCCTTCCCTGCCCTTCGGTACAGCCAGCCACGTCCCCACACCTCGGACCCGCTGCAGCTCCAGGAGATGCCGTTGTCGCCGGCCACGTGGATGGCGACGTCTGCGGCAGAGCCCAGCGAGCGCACGTGGAAACTCTCCTCCGCCCAGCGCCGCTGCAGCCGCTCCAGGTCCAGCAGATATTTGAGCTTCAGGTAGCGCCCATCTGTTTGGCAGCCACCGATCTTCCGCAGGGATTTGCTGAAGCGATGGCGGATGCGCTTGCGGGTGAGGAAGCTGTGCTGCTGGATCTGGCACCGCAGCGGCTCTGGGATGCAGGACTTGTAGCTGCCAGGGATGCAGCAGTGGATGCTGGGCTGTCCCCAGGGATGCCGAGCTGTCCCCACAGCCCCCTAGCTCACCTGACGTGGCTGAAGACCTCATCGGGGCTCTGCTGCTTCTCCTTGGCGATGCGCAGCATGTCCAGCACGGCCAGGCTCAGGCACTCCTCCTGCGTGGGCAGGCTCAGCGCCACCGCCACACGTCCCTTGATGAAATCGCTGCGGGACTGGGAAGGGCGGCGCAGAGGCTGGGGTGTGGGGGTTCCCATGCCAGCCCCCCCATTCAGCACATCTCCTGCCCGGGGATGCTGCAGCCAAGAGACCCGATGCGCCCCAAGACCTCCGGTCCCTGCACAAGGCTTGTCCCCCCGTCTTCCAGAGTGGCCCCTGCTGACCTCGCCCCCATCACACTGGGCTGGCTGTGGGGCGGTGAGATGACTCTGTGCCCATGGGACTCACATCCTGCCCTGGGCTCTGGTTCCCTGCTCTGCCTGGGGGGCACCTCAACAACCTGGAGTGCCCTGTGCCCAGTGTGGGATGCCCGTGAGCAGCTCCAGCCAAGCTGGGAAGCAGGACCCACATCCTACTGCTGTTGTGGCCAGGGGCCAGTGGGTGCTAGAGGAGGGTGGCATGGCCAAGGGTGGTGAAGGGCATCTCTACACTGAGCTTTGCAGGTTCCACGCACCCAAGAAGCCATGTAGGACCTCGCTCTGTGGCTTCAGGCACTGAGGACAAGAGATGCCACCCTGGCAGGGCTCACCTGGGCAAAAAGGTAATCGATGACTGGGTAGTCCAGGATGGGGCTGGCTCGGTCGTTCAGCAGCTGGAAGCGCTGGGACTGTCCCAGCCCACAC
Organism: Tetrax tetrax; assembly: GCA_009806455.1. Taxonomy (NCBI): domain Eukaryota; kingdom Metazoa; phylum Chordata; class Aves; order Otidiformes; family Otididae; genus Tetrax; species Tetrax tetrax. The sequence goes on along the minus strand of WHYT01015530.1, from coordinate 91,213 downwards.
CAGTTGGGGAAGAAGAACCTGAGAGGGCAAGCAAAGGAGGCTCAGCACTGCATCGCCTGTAGTGCACAACCCCTATCAGCCACCAGAGACTCCGGAGGGCCGGGGCTGGGACATCCTCATAGGCTGTACCTGATCCTGTACACCACGACCTGGCTGTGGGAGTCATTGACGGTGAAGAGGTGGCTGGGGGGGAACCAGCAGCTGAGATCCTCAGTGGCCAGGGCAAAGAGTGAGTGACAGACGGGCAGCACACCTGGGGACAGAGATATGCTGGGCCGGCCGGCCAAGGCCAGGCATGGCCAGGACCCTGAGCCCACGGCTGGTACCCTGAGCTACCTGGCACCAGGGAACAATGCTCACCACAGGCTTTGGCGGCGCGGATGCACAGCTCCTCGGCCGTGTACTCGCCAAAGGTGAAGGTGAGGACGCTGGCAGCCGTGCCGGGGGGGCTGTGCGAGGCAGGTGCCCGGTGGTACAGGTACACCTGGAGGGTGCTGGTTTCGGTGGAGGAGAGGCTGCAGGAGCGCTCTCCGATCAGAGGGGTGTCCTCGCCCAGTGGGGCCATGGCAGGCGCTGCAAGAATGGGAGCAGGGCTCAGCACCACGGTGCTGGTGGCACTGTCCTCCATGGCATGACTCCCGTATTGGGCAGGACTGTGCCCCACACGTGCGTGTCCCTTGGCATCCTCCCCAGGGTAAAACCCCACAGCCAAGCCTGCGGCACCTCCAGGGCTGGGCTGAGCCCATCCTGGGAAAGATGAAGGGGAAACTGAGGCACACCTCCATTTCTCCTTGCCACTATTTCTCCCCAGCCCATCTCGTGGCCACTCTTCCTCGCCCACTGGCCCAGGCCCGTGCTCCCATGCTCTGCATCGCACCCAGGCATGGGCAGGCAGTATTCAGCTCCATCCCTGTGCCCAGCTGGGCTGGCAGACCCCATGAAGCCCCCCTGTGCCAAAGTGCTACCTGCTGCCGTGCCAGCGGCCTCACTGGCGCCCGTGTGCTCCGGCCCTGGGCAGCGGGTCCCAGGTCAGGGCTGTGCCTCCGGGTTGGGGTTCCTGGACTGCGTAGGCAGCTGCTTGGAGGCCTCAAGTAAAGGCGAGACTAAAAAAAATCCCCTCCGTGACTTCCTTCCTGCCTGCAGCTTGCGCGACAGGCGGCTTCCTGGTGTGGGAGGCCGTATGGGGTGGGGGGCAGAAAGGACCCCAGGGTGAAGAGACGAGGAGCTCCGCGTGCCCAACATGGTCCCAGTGGACCCGGGCACCTTGTTGGTCCTGGTGCCATGGGTACCACAGGGGCGGGCGATGCTCTGCCGGGGCATCCCAGCTCCCGTCCTGTCCCACCCCACCATGTGGGGTGAGGGGCTGAGTGCTGTCCCCATGCCCCTGCCCTCCCTGCACCCCATTGCTGGGACCCTCCCTGCCCGTGGCCCCACCTGGATGGGCTCAGGCTCTTTGCCCCTGCCCTGCGCCCCAGGGTGCTGCTGGTGGCACCGTGCCCTTGGAGCCGCCGTGGGGCTGGGTGGACTCTTGGCCCCAGTGCTGCGTGGCATGGCACGCACCCACCCAGCGGATGTGGCCAGGCCCGGCAGACGCTGCTCATTGTTTTTCCCTTTTCTGCTCTAAACCCTCTCAGCAAGGCGGCAGAGCTGGGGGCAAGGCAGGGTAGGGGGTCTTGCCCTGTCCCCCCAGGGACCCTCCTCTGCCTCGAGGGAATGCCTTGGAGGGAATGGTGCCCTTGTGGCACCTCTGTCCCCATGTCAGGGCTCTTCCCTGGTCCCAAGCCCAGGGTTCAGGGCAGGGGGAGGAAATCCCCATGGGATCAAACCTGTCCAGGAGACGAGCGAGACAAAGCGGCATCTGTGCCATGGAATGAGGAAGTCAGACTAGCCCCATGCCCATGTGCCACGTGTCCCAAACAGCCGGACCCATCCTGCCATCCCTGCTCTCACCGGGGTTGGCAGCTGGCTCCCGTGCTCGGGCAGGCCTGGGGTTAGCCGGTGTCGGGGTGTGCGAGAGGGAAGGGGTTATGGATGCAGCCCCCTGTCATCGCTTCACCCTCCCGTCGAGGGTCCCACCCCGATGCCCTAAGCCTGCCTCCCGCTGGCTCCTGCCCTGCAGGGCTGGAGGAGCTTGAGGCACCACCGACCCCTCAGTCACCCCGCCACCGCCTCAACATCTCCTGAGGATGTTGCGGTGGCCTCCTCCAACCTGTGTCCCCCAGAACTCCTGCACAGCCCCCCACGCACCGCCTTGCTCTCCTCCTCCCCGCCTCGCCGGTCTGTGGGCAGTAGCCTGCAAACAAGCTGCTTTTTTTCCAAGTAAAGTTTTAGCTTTGGTTTGTTTTGTCCCCTCAGCTGGAGATAAATTCAGTTCCGGCAGCGGCTCAGCCCCTCCCTGTTTGTGCTGGCTGGGGTGGATTGCTCCCTCCTGGCCACATCCTTCAGACATCGATGCTTCCCCAGAGCCACAGAGCCGGTGGCCGGTGCATTCTGGAGCAGCTGGACTAGGCATTGCCATTCTCCTCTCCTTGCGCGCTCTGAAGCGGGAGGTATTGGGGACAATCCCCTTGCCGAGCTGGGGTTGTCCCTTTTGCAGCTTGGGGTTTGCCCTGTGCCGCCAAATGCCTGCCCAGCTGCTCGGCACAGACCTTCCTGGGGCTGGGCTGGGCTGGGCTGGG
>WHYT01015530.1:70758-84364 GCA_009806455.1 Tetrax tetrax | reverse complement strand
GGCAATGGGGGGCAAGGGGGGGCGGGCCCCGCTCCGGCAAGCCCTGCCCACCCAGGCGCCAGCCGACCACACCCTGCCAAGACCCGCCCACAGCGCGCCGCCATCTCGGGGACGCCGCCATCTTTGTGCCGGGCAGGGGAAGGGGCGGCGGCAGCGTGCGGAGTGCGCACTCTTCCCTGGGGCTGCCCGCCGCACTGCGGGTACTGCCGTGGGCCGGGAGGGGGCTTGCTGTCCGGCCCGCTGGTCCCCCGGTCCTCCCCGCCGCCCGGCCTGGAGACACGGTCTGTGCGGAGCGGGCCGTGCCCTTAGCAAAAATGGCGGCGGCGGGAGGCGAGCCCCGCCCTTCCCGCGGGAGCGACCGCTTGCAGCGGTGACGTGCAACACCCGCGACGGTCGGAGCGGCGGGGACCGGGTAGGAGCGGGCCTGGGCGGCGGGTTTGGGCCTGAGGGGAAGGGACGGGCCAGGAGTGCGGAGGGGAAGGGCTGGAGGGGATTGAGGGGAGGAGGAAGAGCTGGGGGGGAGGCAGGCCCACGCCCTGAGAGAGGGCTCGGAGAGGGGCTGAAGGGAGAGCGGCAGGGCTGGAGCGGTGCGGGAGGGGAGAGGCCAGACATTTGGGGAGGAGGTGCAGGGGGAAAGCCCCTTTCCTCAGCAAACGGGGAAGGGCAGCCGGGGGGGCTCTGTCGTGGGAGGGGAGTGCCAGGAGGGGCAGGGCTCTGTAGGCCCCAAGCTGAGGTGGGGTGCTGGGGATGCTGGCACGGCGCAGGGTTCTGCTTGGCCTGTCTCGGGGAGGGGTTCGGCCGGGCGGGTCAGAGCTGGCCCTTGGGTCGGGCAGCTTGGGGCAGTCTGGCTTTGGGTGTGGGGCCTGGAGCACGGCTGGGCCCTTAACACCGTGGGGGAGTGGGGCGATGCGGCCCTCGCCCTCCCGCGCATTGTCGTACTGGCCTGTGGCTTTGCCCCGGCGCCCAGCCCAGGTTGTGCTCTCCAGAAAGGGTCAGAGCACATATCCGAGAGGAGAAGGGATTTCCTCCAGTCCGGGCTTTGAAAAGCTTGGCGTTTGAGCAGCTGGCCCTAAACATCAACCGTTTTCTGTTTCTTGTTCAGCAAATAGTTATCTACCATTAAAAATAAAGGTTTGATATCCAGAACATGATGTCTGCATGGCCAGTGTGCTGAGGAGAAGGCCCTTTCTTAGTGCCTAGTTGATTTTGTGGCTCTTGTTCTGCCTGGCTTTCAGGACTTTTCCTACCTACCTTGATGTTGTAGGGGAAGTGAATATGTCACATCTGCATGGTCGCTTCTCCAAATTAAACAGGGTCAAGGGGCTGCATTCCTGACAGATAGTCAGAGGGCTTGATGTAGCGTTTGTGCTGTTTCACCCTTCTCTGCTGGCAGCGGTGAATTCTCCTTGAAGCCTGCCAGTACAGAACAGAAGCACCCAGCTTTGTTTTGATTCAACAGCAGAGGGTCCTTTGGCTTGCAGGGCAGTGGTGCTTTTGGCTTGGTACCAGGAACCCAGCAGCCCAATTTGTCATGTCCTTGTAACACAATAAAGAGGTGGGAGGGTCTGTCTCCTGCTGAGAATCTGGGGTGGAGTGAGCGGAGTTCCTGCTGGGTGAGATGGAAGATTGCTAGATCTGCAATAGCAGATCTTGAAATAGTATGAAGCAATAAAAAAAAAAAAAAGAAGTTTCCATGGTGGGAGCTCCAGCTGTTTCCTGATCCCCTGACAGTGAACCTGAGATCCTGTCCAGGCAAGGATTTGAAGCTCTCTTTTTTTCCACAGAGCACCTTGAGTGATGCCCAAGAAGTTCCAAGGTGAAAATACCAAGTCGGCTGCTGCCCGCGCGAGGAAGGCTGAGGCAAAGGCAGCAGCCGATGCCAAACGTCAGCAGGAGCTGGAAGATGCCTACTGGAAGGATGAAGACAAACACGTGATGAGGAAGGAACAAAGGAAGGTGAATGATTAGTCAGGTAGAAGAGTATCTCCTAGCTGGTCCTTTACTAAGCCCCTGAGATCCAGCCTTGCTCAGGAAGGGCTGCTTCTCCTTCTCTGTCCCCCAGCTGTAGCTGTCTCTCCCCATGTTGTCCTGTGCTTCATTTTGGGCAGAAGAGCTGGAACTAGTGGCTTCTCTGAGAGCTAAAAGAAGCCGAGTGTGGGAGTACATGTAAGCTTTGATGTGTAATTCAGAAATCTGGTGGATCTTAGAGCTGACTTCCCGCAGGAGGCACTAAAAGCTTCATTGTAGGAATCATTTAAAATTGAAATAAGTAAAAGATCAGGAACTCTGCTGTAGGGCTTGATTTTTGACCAAGTTCTTTAGCTTGTTTTCCTTTCTTTTTCTTTCTTAATTTTTCTTTGATTTTTGTAGAAGGAGAAAGAAATCAGCAGGTTTAGGCATTCCAAAGGTGGTTTTTTTTTTTTTTATCTCCCTAATTTAGTGTGCCACACATCAGGACATGTCTCTTCCAGAAGATACTCTCTGATTTCCTCTTTCCAGCTTGCTCTGCCCTGGATTGCCTGTTTGCCTTGGTGCTCAATAAACAGAGCACTTCAGTGCTCGTTTCTGGGTTATTTGTTTATTAACATTGTCCTGCTTTAGTGTTAGACAAATCTGCCTTCTGGTTTTGTGGATTTTTCTGGAAACAATTGTGATGACTGAGCTACCTCTGCTGAAGCGATTTCTTTACTCTCGCGCTAATCAGACGGTGCTGCTATTGATGACATAAAAGGGATCTATGGGGTTACTGGGTTTGTGCTGCTCTGTGAATTCGGTGCTTACTGAACTTTGTGTGTTGGTACTTGAGTATGCTGGCTGGGCAGGCAGGAAGCCAGCATGTCCCCGCGACCTTGATAGCTGCGTGCTGTGTACATCTGCATGAGTTCACCCCTAATGTGTGCCTTGATGTTTGGAATTTGGAGTCCTGTGTGCTGTTCCCCAGCACAATCCTAGTACTGCCTAATTACTTCCTGGAACAAAGACTTATTATTACTCTAAGATTTGGCCAGCAGTGACCTATTTGACTGGGCTTGCAAAACAGCCTCCTGCAGGCAAGGGACATGGGACTCTGGAGGGGGAAACTGTGTCATGAGCTGGAATTGCTAACTGGAAAACAAGGGTCCGCCCCAGTCTCTCAGACTGAGTTTTAGAGAAACCAGTGAGGTGGTTTCCACTCAGCCAGCCCCTTTCCCTGCTCAACACTTCGCTAGTCATCTTGCAGGATTTCTGGCTTTTCTTGAAAAGTCTGAGAGCACAGTAAGAATCTGCAGGCAGGCTGGACTCAGGAGCTTGGTGCTCTGCTGGGTGAGACCAGCTTCAGTTCAGCCCTGCTGCACCCTTCTGCCTCCGCACGTCACGCTGGTGCTTGTTGAATCATTTCCCTTCCCTCCACCAAGACCTCATCCTCTCCCTCCATCCCCTGGGTTTGTGAGGTTCTCCCCAAGGAAATTTTAACCTGATGGGAGCAGAGAAGAAGCAAAATTGAGTGTGAGCCAGGCAGCCCATGAGTTGGAGCCTGTGGCCAGCTGGAACCAAACACACATGCATGTGTGCAGCTCTCCTCCCTCGAGGGCAGCTGTGGGGAGACCTCCTATCTGTGTAACCATAGTCTCTACATCTGAATTTCACCTCAGTACTGTGTTTTAGTGCATTTTATTCCCATGAGCCTCCCTGGGGACCTTGCAGCTCACAGCAGCAAAAGTCTCTGCTTAGATGAGGAGCTGTCCTGACAAAAAGGCTCCAAGTACCTGCGCAGGGGCTCTTCCTGCTGCCAAATCCTCGCGCAGGCGCTACCACAACCTGAGCTTTGTGAAAGTGAGCAAATGGCCAACAGATAGGAATGAATGGGTTGCTGGGGCAAAATGAATCAGTGAAACCTTCCTCAGCTGCTTCTCCAGTGCCATCAGGCTGCAATATCCCCACAGAGAATGGAGGAAGCTGCCTGTGCCCCATCACATCCTGGCAGGGAAGAAATGTGTGACTCAGATTGTACATGATTTTCCGTCCTCATCGTAGAGGAAACAGAAACCAAACTGTTCACGGGAGTTAAACTTCCCCAGAGAAGTAGCTGTTTTCGCAGGCGGTGCTGGCATGAAAATAGTGCTGCCAACCACAGCCATATGCTGCAGGAGTGACTCGTGTCACTCTCAGCTACAGCACTCAGAGGGGGGGATAGCCCTCCTCTGCTGGAGCAATACGGGAAGAAAGGACCAGTGGAGTATCCGTAGGAGGATGCCCTCAGCACCTCACAGTCAGCACTGAGCAGCTCCTGCAGCTCTTCCCCAGCTCTCCGGGCGATGGCAGTAACACATTAACGGCACCGCAGCGCACCTGTGCAGCACCTCTGAATTCCTGCACTGCCAGCAGGCAGGAGTGGCTGAAAGCCTTTGGGACACGCTGAGACCAAACCCGGCACCCTCTTTTTAATTCCCGCCCCTACCCTGCCCAGATGACTGTTGCAGCTTCAGTGAAATAAGTCTGAGTGCGGAGCTCTGTTTCTGTTCCAGGGTTTGGTGGCTCTGTCTGGCAATCTGGTGGTCTCGCTGACGGGGCGGCGATGCATGTCAGCGTTAATGCTTGAGCGTAGGGAAGCTTAATGTTTGAAATGCAGTGCCTGCTGTCATGAGATTCACTGTCAACAGACGGCTGTCCTGCTGTTTGCTTTTGCTTCGTTTTGGGGTTTCTTTAAATGCCACCCTCCCCCTGCTCTGAAAGCAACCTTGGGAGCTTATCTCCACTAACAGAGGATGACACTTGTTTGGTGGCTCTGTGATGCCTGAAGGAACATCTGAGCTAATATGACCTGCCTGCAATGTGTGTATTCCTCCTCTGGCGCTTCAGCACAAGTCCCAGCTTGTTACATTCTCTGGAGAGCTCTGGAAAGCACAAAATCTACATCCTTGCTGTAAGGCTGAGGGTTTTACCTAGGTAACTGCTTTTCTTTTAACATTTGGGTATCTTCATCCTTTCTACCCCTTCCCACCTTTCCTGTGCAAGGTTAGACTGCAGCTCAGAGCATGACACTCCTCATCAGCCTGATCACAGTGTGGTTTTTCTCCATGCAATTAGCTAAAGTGTGTCTGGTGGCAGAACAACTGCAGAGGCATGTGCGTCCTGGGTGAAGCTGCAGGCAGGCTTGGAACGGTGACAAACCATTAAATCTGCTGGAGCATTATGGAAAGAAAGGACCAGTGGAGTATCCTTCAAGGGCAGAGGTCTTGCAGATGGAGTTGGGCCTTCTCTCTGGAGACCTTGGGTTTCATCGCTTTGTGCCCTGCAGGTGTGCTCAGGAAGATCTCGCTGGCTGGGACTGCTGCTGGAGCCCAGGTGTACGCTGGAAGGATGCAGCCGAATTCCCAGCCTCCTTCCCAAACTCCTGCTGGGGTGTCAGGCTGAGGGAGGACAAGCCCTCCTCCCTTTTCAGACTGTATTTTCCCTGGGTTCTGTTTGCAGAGTGCATGTATGCCAGGAAAGCAGTTCCTCTGTGTTCAGCAGCAGCTCAAAGCCCCTTGGCACCTTTCTCTCTGCCTGGCATGTCATAGTGTCACCAGCACTGACCCATGGAGGTCTTTCCTGCGGCTTTGCTCAGTGCCCTCAGTGGGAAAGGCAAAGAGAGGGCGTGCAGATTATATGGGAGCGAGGAGACATTTTGTACTTGTGTACAAAGCATCTGGGGAAGAATTCAGGTTAAGTGCAGGGTGAGTACTTGTGCTAGAAGAGCACAGATAGCACGAGAGGGAGCAGTGACTCTTTTGGTGCGAGTTTTATGCCTTTCTCGCTCCCATTAGCCTCAATTGTGGGGTGTGGGCTGGCAGGTTTGTGTACTGGCAGGTCCCAGCTGCAGCGGTGTCACAGACAGGCAAGTCGTGACTTTCTCTCCCCCCACCTCTGATGCAGTGCAGAATTACTCAGCTGTGAGCACCAGCTCTCGTTTGGGTAAAATATTGGACAGATGAAGTGACTGTTCATCCCTCTTTGGAGGACATCTGCCTGGTACCAGGTATGCAGTATTGAAATCTGATGGCTTCAGTGAACGATGCAGGGGACGGAGCTGTAGTGGAGAGACACCTGATGACACCAGGCTGGAGCTGAGACCTTCCTCAGGCTCCAGCGTCCCTTTGATGCTTGCTTTGACATGTCGGCAATGGAAGGGGTGCGTTTGATCCCGTCGTAAAGCTCCAGTGTACCTCAGAGAGCCCGCTGAGCACTTACACGTGCTCCAGGTCTGTTATGCCCCGCTCGCTTTCCGACTGCATCATTTTTTGCATCACTTTGCCCTTCTGCCATGCAAGAAGCAGTGTACTTTGCCAGGCTGGTGGCACGCTCTCCAGCCTTCCTCTGAGCCTCATGCTAAGAGCTTGATTGGGCACTGCTGCTTCAGTTGACCACTTGCTCTCAAAGCCCTGTGCGTGGCACCTTGTTCTCTAGCGGGTGGGAAGCTGTTCTGAAAGCTAATGAAGTGTTCCTTTCTCAGGCAGTTCTCTGCAAGACTGGAAACTTGCATTTTAATACACAAATCATTGGGCACACAAGTGTCCAACTAAAGAAATCTCACCTCCTGCTCTTCCCAGTGCCCTGTGGAAATGCTGAGGGATAAAATTATTCATTTCCTTTCCAGTTTTCTCATAGCTTTGTGGTACGTTTCACTTAGACAAATCCAAGCCTCAATTTCATCAGGACTTTTAAGGTGATTCATAAAAGATTAGTTTGGTTTGGCCCAACCTGAGAAAAGTCTTAAAAAATGACAGCTTCAGGACCCTTGGGCATTGGGGTTGGCAAGCAGGTGGCTCCGAACCGCTGCTTTTGAGCACCGCAGATGGACGTGACAGGCTGCTGGGGAAACCTGATCATGTAGATTTTGCAGGTCTTGTGACAAATTAGTAAAGGTGCCAGCTTATCTACTTTCTGCAAATAGAAACTCAGTTGTAAATACCAGAGAGCAGGGAGTAGCTTAACCAAGCAGCTGGGGGAGAGGAGTAACTGAAGGTGCCCTGCACACACAGCGCAGGAGGAATGCTCTGCACCCTGCTTGCACGCTATTTCTCCTTCATTAAGTGGATGTGTCCTCTTTGGGGAGTTTTGTTTGAAAGGAGCTTACAGCAGCAGAGCATTATCCTTGAATTTCTGCTCTGTCAGATGTGTCGTCGTCCCAGCTGGGCTGTATGATGTGAGATAGGCTGCTGAACTAGCTGCCTCGTAAAACAGTTCCCTTTCTGCAATAAGCAGGAGTAAAAGATAATCGTCTCTCACTAAAAATGACATTTCTACTCCCTTTCCTTAGGTCATTAGTACCTGTGTGTCCATTCCTTATCCGTCTCCTGAATTATTCAAGCCACAGCCACTCTTGCAGCCTTGCTAAGCTTCTCACCATGCCAGCACCTTCTCAGGGTTACCTTGTTCAGTCACCTCTGAGTCTCAGAGATGGGATGAGCAGTCAGGGGACAGTTTCTTTGCACTAGCCCATGTTCTAGGCACGATACCAGAATCCTGAATATGCAGTGCTGCTTTTCCTGCATGTGCTTGATATTTAATTAAATGGCTTTCTCTCTCTGACTGCTGGATCTTCAGTGATTTCTGTGATTTCTGCCTTTCTTCTGGTCTGGGACATTAATCTCTCCAGTTTTGGAGTTTCTGCTGGATTCTTCTTTAAAACTGCCTGATGCTCAAGCAGAGTCTGGTGGCCAAGCTGAAGATCCCATCTGGAGCTGGAGCTGTCCTGCACTGTGCTGAGTGAGGCTGGGCAAAAGCCCCTGTGGCTGCTCTTGTGAATAAATTTTTAGGGAGGAAAGACAGTCTTCCCCTGCCTCTTGTTACATCCTTCTCATTCTAGGAGTGGCCAAAATCCCTTCTTAGGAGACCAAGTAAATTTGTTTACTCAACCTTTACTAGAAGAGGGAGAGGCCTGACAGGAAAGCAGCAGGCAGGGAAAGCTGATGTCTTAAATAAATGAGTTTGCACTTTGAAATCGTGCACGGTCCAGTTGCTGGTGCATTGTGTCTGAAGGCGCTGGCACTAAGCGCTTAATGACCAAGAATTTGAAGACTGACAGTTGTAATAAAGGCTTCATCCCTCTCATGATTTTTTCCCATCCTTGGCCCCAGCTGCTTGGAGTGGAGCTATGCGAGGCTTCCCTTCCTGGTTGGGTTGAAAGGCCTGGTCCTTGCTGCGCTTCACGGAAGCAGCAGCAGCCTGAGGACGTGTTTTGATTCTGTATTTGTGGGCTTTGGTTCTGCGTTTTAATAGGGTTTTCTTAAAACTCTTGAGCTGTGGAGCGAGTTATGTTTCTTTTCTTTAGTAGAGTCTCAAACCCCAGCCTCGCTTACTGTCTCGAAGTGGGCCCTACCCCAACGCGTGTAATTTTGCTCCAGCTCCTTAAACACTGATGAAGACAGCAGGTTGTGTTACTGCTGGGGTGGTTTTGCTGTGCAACTGCCTTTGAGCAAACCCATCCTGTTAACACTCAATCGGTTCGTTGTGCCATCTGTGTGAATAATGGATGAGAACCGTAATTAAGTGTCCATGTAACTCACCGAAGTACGAAATGCTTTGCAGCATGTGACAGTGCCCCAGAGAGAGATGTTCACTTGTTGTTTCTCTGTTTTTGCCAGATCATAGAGGCTTTGGGAGAGGAGGAAAAAAACTCAAAGCCAAAGTGCTGAAAGCCCCTAAGGGCCTGTTGCACGGTCTTGTCTCCCTCTTTGCTGGGCCTTGGAGGGCAAAGTGGCTCTTAAGCTCCTTCTGGAGCACTTTACAATTACCACAAGAGCTGCGTTGCATGTTGAATTTAGCCTAACTACCTGCCCTGGCAGGAAGAATGTGAGCCAGACCTGAGGATGAATTCAGCCTCTTGACTGGCTTGTCTCAAACAACTGCTGAACTTTCAACCTCTGAAGTTGAAGAATTAAAGTGGAAAACTTAATCTGAGTGTCAGCAGTCCTGGCTGGTACCTGCCACTCCTTCTCGACAGCAGGGTTATGTTTCGCTGTACTGACATCACGGGGAGCCAGTGTGTAGTTGCAGACAGGGCAGGGACAGCGGAATTATTATTCTGAAGGGATGGGACGGGCCACTGCTGTCTGACTGGAGGTCGGAGGGAACCAGCCAACGTCTCTTCTGATAAGGTGAGGTCGGTGCTGCGTTAGCCACAGAATTGAGGTGCCAGTTCCTGTTCAAGAGCAGTTCCCTGTTCCTGTAAGGGATAGTTTGATCCCTCTGCTTCTGCTGCTGCAGGGGGTTATCGAAGGCATAAGGGTGGGGGTGAGCTGGTCCATTCTCCCTTCCAGGAAGAGAGGGAGAAGCGGCGGCTGGAGCAGCTGGAGCGCAAGAAGGAGCTGCAGCGCCTGCTGGAGGAGGAAGACTCAAAGCTGAAAGGGAAGTCACCCAAGCAGGCCACTCCGGGCAAAGTCACCAGGGCCCACATCGAGGAGACAATCAGAAAAGACCAGCAGCTGAAGGAGAATGCGGATACAGGTTTGGTGGTACCGTGGAAAGGCCCTGATAGCCATGGGGGACTGGGGAGCAGAGTTGGGGGCTGTTCCCTTTTCACCTACTGTCACTGAAGGACAAGGAAAGCCAGAGCTGCCTGCAGTTATTGCGTGCTGTATGCTTCGCTGTATTTAGGTCTAACACCCAAATGGGGGGAAAAGGAACCTGCTGTCACCTTGAGGTGGGAAAACAGAGCTGCAGAGCAGGCACTCTTCTCTTCCAGGACTGGGACTGAACTCTGTCTGAGTTTTCTCTATGCTTTCTTCACAGTGCTTTGGAAAAGGCTGCACCTCTTCTGAGGTTTTTGCATAGACTGGATGTGACACTAACATTTCTCCCTTTTCCCCCTCCCTGTGCAGTGGAAAAGGAGAAGACTCACTTGGAGGTCCCCTTGGAAGAGAACATCAACAGAAGGGTACTGGAGGAAGCATCGGTGGAGGCCAGGACAATTGAAGACGCCATTGCTGTCCTTAGGTACATGGCGACATCATAGCAGATCTCTCCTTTGAAGGTGTCTCTCCTTACGAGAAATTCTTGCGGACACTCCCTTCCCCAGGACCGGCTTCTTTTTACACTTTGCCTGTGACTTTCTATCTCGACAGCAAGAACAGGACGCGTCCCCTGCCCTGTTGTTCTGTGGAGAGTACTTGAAGTGGGTAGGGAAAGGATCACAGGGTTTTCTTCTTTGTCACCCAAGTTTTTCAATATGCATTTGGTTGCGCTGACAGGGGATCAGAGCAGGGCGAGTGGCTGGTGCCTGTGGGGAGGTGTCTCTTATGCTGTCTCTCTCTGACTTCTCTCCTGGCAGCGTTGCCAATGATGTGGACCGGCACCCCGAGCGCCGGATGAAAGCTGCCTTCACGGCTTTTGAAGAGGTCAATCTGCCACGCCTGAAGCAAGAGAACCCCAACATGCGCCTGTCCCAGCTCAAGCAGCTCCTCAAGAAGGAGTGGATGAAGTCTCCAGAAAACCCCATGAACCAGAGGCACAAAGCTTACAACAGCCAGAAGTAGAACTAGAGCTGATCATCCACCATGGAGAGTGGGCTGGAGCCCCAGGGCCCTGCTCAGATGAAAACAGGAAACAGAAGGAAGAACCTTCTTTCCTTTTGTTTCCCTTCCCCACCCTCACTTTGTCTTTCTCAGTTCTTGGATTTAAGATAAGCACGAGGCCACGGCTCGCCTGGGGACCCTGCAGCATCCTGGCCTGTCCCTGCGATGTGCTCACCCTTCCACAGGCAGCTGTGCAGAGAGACCTGGACTAGACTAACATTAGTATCTTCATGCTTCCAAATTCGGTTGTTTTCTTATAAAATAAGCTACTAATTTGCTTCCAGACTTACTGCATGGGCAGCGCTTGTGAATTTGTTGCCTGCCGAGGTTGGGACCCCCTGTGCCGGCTAGCCTGTGCATTAACCGGCTCACAGCCTGGACCTCAGCCAAACTGCGTTCATCCCTGCCTGTACTGTGGCTGCACCACACTGTCGTGCTCTGCAGGGTGAACTTTGCAACAAGGGCACCTGTCCTCTGTTACTCTTGTCATCCTCTGTGCTGGAATGTTCCCAAAGAGATTCCAGACTGGGTTCGCTGTTGGCCCTGCCTGCTGCCAGCCACCGCTGTCCTCTTGATCTCCATTGGCAAGGACAGGGAGGAGAAACCACAACGGGAGCAGAAGCTCTGCCAGTGCACTGTTGTGGGCAAGAGAGAAAATAACCTTCCATCTTCAGGGAGGAATGGGAGAAATAACACAGCACAGCGTGGATCATGCCTGCGCAGGGTGCTGGTGCCAGACTTCTCTGTGTGACTTTCCCAGTGGCCTTGCCCAGGCTCTCGCACACTGCTGGTGGGACAGGAGAGTTCCTGGAGGGGCTGGAAGCCCGCACTACCCAAGAACTGCCCCAAGATGGGAAGCTGCTGCTTCTCCCATCACTTCTTCCCCTGCCTGCCCCTGGCTTGGGCAAGAAGGTGCCCCGTGGGCCTGTGGAAGGGGATGTGAGGCTGTCAGCTTCCCCTGCCGCTGGACTGAGGGCACTAACTGGGCTGTGCCGCCTCTGCTCCCCTCTGGCGGGAGCCACGTGGTCTGTCCGCCGGCCCAGGCAAAAAGAAATCGGTGAGCTCCCTTGGGAAGGCTGCAGGAGCAGAGACCTGCCCCTCTCCTTGAGCGGGCACTGGGTTTTCCTCTCTTCCCTCTCCCCTCTTCACATCTCTTCTGGTTTGGGAGTGAAACTCCTTCCTGAGGTCTAAACCCTTGACCAGGCAGCAGCTCCCTTGCCGTTGGTGCTTACTTGTGTGTTTAACTGGTTTAAACTCTGCTGGGCTGGCTTGGCATCCCGCTGGGGTTTCTTCTGATGGTACTAAACACGGTTCATCTTGAGCCAGGATGGCCTGCCAGCAGGCAGGGAGGGTTGTCCTCGAGGCTGCAGGGGTGTTTGCACTTTGGTGGTGAAGAGGTTTGAGGAGATGATGCTCAAGCCGAAGCCAAGAGCCTGTGGCCGTCTTGGGGCTCTCGCCAGCCCTATCTGCGCCCTGCTTGCAGAACCAGGCTGAGGGAGCTGGGCCAGCCCCCTGCCAACGTCCCCACACTGCTCCTCCGAGCCCAAACAGTAAAGACAGGAAGGAATCCACCCTGTGTCTCCCCTTTCTGTGAGAAATTTGTTGTGTTTTAACTCAATTAAAAATTAAAAACCCCCACACTCTGTTAACTTGTTGAAGGAATAAAGGTGTGGGTTTCCTGGCTTGCTCTGGGGTGGGAGGCTCTTTCCTCCGCTGAGATGGTGGCTGAAAAATCATGCTGGAATTTGATGGTTCCTGCCTGGATTGAGGACCTCTGGGATGGCGGGGGGGGAGCCCCACTTTGTGCCTCCCCCCCCCCCCCAGCAGGTTGTGGGGCGTGCATGGCTCAGCCGCAGTGGTGGAGGAGGCTGCAGGCAGCTGCCTCTCCTGCCTGCCCCGCCTGCCCCTCCTCGCTCGCTGATGCTGAAGTGAGGAAGCCCACGTGAGTGTTCCGCTCCTGGGACTGAGCCCCCTCCCCCGTGTCCCCTGTCCCCTGATCTCCCAGGCCGCAGGGCTGTCCCCCCATATCTGAGGGAGAGTCGGGGGTGCCCCCCTCCCTGCCCTCACCCACTCCCCCACCATGGCGCAGAGGCCTTCGGCTCCTGCGCAACCCTGGCTTTGTGCAGCAGAGCCCACCCTCCTCCTCGGCACTGCGGCAGTGCCGTGGTACCCTCGAGGGGATTGGCCAGGTGGGATATTCTGGGAGTGGCTGTACTGGGGGGAGAGGGGAGGCTGCGGCGTGCAGGTCCCCTCTCCTCTCCCTGGGGTCCTGGAGGGGCTGAGCCCCCTGTCAGCCACAGGGGAAGGGAATTCCCCTCTCCCCCACCCCGCTCCCCGCCGTGATGCAGGGGGCTATGATCAGCGCCTAGGTGGGGGGGATTGGAAGGGAGTAATGGGGGGCTGCCCCCCACAAGTCAGGGAAGGGGTCCCCCGTTGCAAGGGAGGGGTTATTGGGGAAACCCCTCCAATGCAGGGCAGAGGTTCCCCAGTTGCAAAGAAGGGATTAATGGGGGGAATCCATCAACCTCTCTCCACCCCCAGGAGTTAACAGGGGGACCCCACCCGGGCAGTGGGGAACCCCCCCGTTGCAAAGGCGGGGTTCAGGGAGTCCCGCGGCGCAGGAAGGGATCCCCGGGCATGGAAGGGGTTAACGGGGACCTCCCCCTCGCCCTTCTCGGGTGGAGGGTCCCGATGTCGTCGTCCCCCCCACCCCCAGCCAAGCCGCTACCGGGGGGTCCGTGCCCGTCGCGGGGAGGGATTCCTCGTCCTGCTCCTCGGGGATTTCCCCGCCCTCTCCGCCCCCTCCCATTCGTGCGGGGGGGCCTCGCGCCGTGCACAGCCCGCGAGTGGCGGCGGGGAGCGGCGCTGCCATGGCAACGGGCTGCTCAGCTTGCGGGGGCGGGGGAACCAGCGCGGGGGGGGAGGTGGTCCCGGGATCCTCGCAGATCCCGCGCAGCCGCGCTGGACTTGCACTGGGCATGTCCCCCGCACCGGGCATTCCCCTCCTGCCACCGGGCATTCCCCCCGCACTGGGCACCGCCCCCCACCCCGCACCGGGCATCCCCCTCCGC
>WHYT01015530.1:34951-45737 GCA_009806455.1 Tetrax tetrax | reverse complement strand
GGCACGGGGCACGGGGCACGGGCACGGGCACGGGCACGGGCACGGGCCGGGGCCGAGCCGAGCCGAACCGAACCGAACCGAACCGAACCGAACCCCAGGGCGAACCGGACACTGGGAGCCCCGGGCACGGCGGGGACGCGCAGCTGCAACTCGATAGCGGAGCCGTCCCGGGGCCGCGGGCAGGGGCCAGCACCGGGGGCACCGTGGGGCCGGATCGCTCCTCCTGCCCCTACTCCCCTCACCCCACACCAGGGGGCTGCAGAGGGGTTGACACCGGGCCCCGGGCGGGGAGAAGCACATCCCCCGTGGGCAGGACACGACCCTCATGGGCAGGACACGTCCCGGTGCCGTCGAGGCCGCACATGCGCACCACGTGTCCCGTCAGGTGTCGAGCAGTGCCGCGTAGGGCGAGGATGCCCCCCTTCCCCCAGGAACCCCGCACCCTACGCTGTCCCCTCTCCCACAGGTTGACCCCACACTGCTGAGCCATGCAGGATTGCCCGGCCCCCTCCCCACCAGAGCCATGAGCGGCTGCCGGTACAATGGGGGGGTGATGCAGCCCCAGGGTCCCCTGAGCAGCTCCCGAACCTGGCACCCACTGGAGGGGGACACCCGGCCACTACAACCCCACCGACCCCCCGGCTTCGAGGTGGTGGTCTCAGGCCCAGATGAGTCCGGGGGTCTGGATCTCAGCTCGGCAGCAGCCCTGGGTCAGGATGTGGCCGAGGAGGGGCGACAAGGATCCCGGAGGAACCAGAACATCGGGTACAAGCTGGGGCACCGGCGAGCCCTCTTCGAAAAGCGGAAGCGCCTCAGCGATTACGCCCTCATCTTCGGGATGTTCGGCATTGTGGTGATGGTCACGGAGACGGAGCTGTCCTGGGGGGTTTACACCAAGGTGGGGATTGTGCTGGGTGGGTGGGGGTCCAGGGGCAGAGGTCTGGCTAGGCTTACGCTGCCTGCTCCCCTGACAGGAGTCGTCGTATTCATTCGCACTGAAATGCCTTATCAGCCTCTCGACTGTCATCCTCCTGGGGCTCATCGTCATGTACCACGCCAGGGAGATCCAGGTGAGCAGCATCTGCCCGTGGGTGCTCGCCGGGGACCGTGCCATGCCGAGGGTCCCGCCACTCCCACCCCTTCACCCACCCTTCTCTTCCCCCTCCCACAGCTCTTCATGGTGGATAACGGTGCCGATGACTGGCGCATCGCCATGACCTACGAGCGCATCTTCTTCATCGCCCTGGAGCTGATCATCTGCGCCATCCACCCCATCCCTGGCCAGTACCTCTTCACCTGGACAGCGCGCTTGGCTTTCACCTACGCTGCTTCAGTGGCTGATGCTGACGTGGACATCATCCTCTCCATCCCCATGTTCCTGCGGCTCTACCTGATCGGGCGCGTCATGCTGCTGCACAGCAAGCTTTTCACCGACGCCTCCTCCCGCAGCATCGGCGCCCTCAACAAAATCAACTTCAACACCCGCTTCGTCATGAAGACCCTCATGACCATCTGTCCCGGCACCGTCCTCCTGGTCTTCAGCATCTCCTCCTGGATCATCGCCGCGTGGACGGTCCGCGTCTGCGAGAGGTATGGGGTGAGGGGCAGGAGTGCACTCCCCGATGGGGCTCTTGTTGGGGGGCATGGCATTGGGATGCAGCTGAGGACGCACGGTACTAACCCCGAGGGAGGGCTGGGGGGAGAGAATAGCCTCCCTGTAGGGACGCTCATGCCTGGGGTGATGGCCATGATGGTTTTGCCATCGCCATGCCGCATCCTTCGGTGCTGGCTGAGGTTCCAAGCCAGCTCCCCAGGCTACCCCTGCACCTCTCCCAACTCTCAAGCCCCTCCGTGCCCCACTGGGACACAACAGGCCACCCCCCACCCCGCTGACCAGGTGTTCTGGGGGGCCTCACAGAGGGGACCAAGCTCTTGTGTAGGATGTTGCTTGTGCTCCTCAGCTGCGCCCACCAGGATGCCGGGGCGGGGGTGCTGGGGTCCCCACACCCATACTCACCCCTCCTTGGCCGCTCCCCCCGAGGATGCGCATTAACTGCTGTTGTTTTCCCTCCCTGACTGCTCTGCTGCTCGCAGGGACAAACTGTGAGTCACCCCAGGGCCCGACAGCGCGTCCTGCACGGGACGTCCTCCTCCCCAACCCCAGGCTTGTGCTACCCAGAATTTAGGATTAGCTGCAGCCGGCGGGTGGGGGGGGTCAAGGCTGGGAGGCCAGGGTTGGGGGCAAAGAAGCCATGGACATGGAAAGGGGCCGGAGTCCTTTTCCGCTTGGAACCTCAGCAGCTGCTTGCGGTGCCCCCTGGCCAAGGATCCCATTGCAGCACGTGGTGGGGGCCCGGAGTGTGAGTCCCTCTGCCCCAGCTCTCGGGGTGCTCTCGGAGGGGTGGGCTTGCCACAGGAATTGCTGTGGGTCCTGGGACAGCCGTGGAGGAAGAAACCCTGGTGAAGAGTGGAGCCGAGCCAGAGCAGGCGGGAAGGAGCTGCTGTATCCTTCTTGTTTCTGACCGGAGGCTTCAGCTGAGCCTCCGAAGGGCTTTCGCTCGGCTCCGGCCATTGCTCGCTGTTTCCCCTCCATAACATGCACAGTTCGGATGTGTTGAAGGAGTCCTGGGTGCTCTGCAAGAGGATAAGGGGAGCGGGGAGCACCCCGCTGTCCCGGGGAACATTGACGTGTGGTGACGTCCTCGGGCTGCCCACCCCAGTGTGCGGGTCCCCCCCAGCTGCGTGGTGCCCGCACAGCATTGCCATGCCGCATCCTTCGGTGCCGGCTGAGGTTCCAAGCCCAAGCCATGTGGCTGTGGCCTAGGGCAGGGCCGGGTGGAGGGTGGAGGGACGCAGCAATCCTAAATTCCTCGCCACATGCTTGAGTCCACCCCGGCTGGCTCCCATCTCTTCTCTTCCCTTTTCTCACTCCTGGCCCCCATTTTTCCTAGCTCCCCGCATGCCCCTGTCCCCGCTGCCCAGCTTGGCCGCACTCAGCACCCAGTCCCACTGCTCCGCGTCCCCCTGGCCGGACTCATCCCGGCGGGCGATGGGGGCCGTGTCCGGGGGTCCCTTAGGGAGGGGTTGGGGGGCACAGCCATCTGCATTTGTGGTGTTGGTGCTGGCCATGAAATCTCAAAGCACAGTGTCCCCCGTTGTTCCTCAGTGACGCCCACAGTGGCCTCAGGGCCCTTCTGGCCTTGCTGCGTTGGGGGGCAGCTCATGGGCGAGGGGTGCTCCGCTCTGGCTGGGCCTGGGCAGCTGTCCGTGTCCCCTCGCTAGGGACGTCTGGCGGTGACACCATGTCCTGTGCTTTGAGATCTCTGGGGGAGCTTCAAGAGGACGGAGGTTGCTGCCAGCCGTGTGTGTGTGACACCCGTCACCTCGTTGTCCTCGTCCAGCAGCACCCCTGAGCCAGCCCCACTCCCAGGGGGTCACAGCCACCCCCATGGCTTTCCTCCTCCCCGTGCCTGTGGCTGGAGTGGCCATGCCTGGTGTCTCCAAAATGTCCCCAGGCTATCCCCAGCTTCTTCGCGGTCCCGCGTACCAGTGGCGCAGCTGGGAGCTTGGGGGATTGTCCTGGCTGCGGCTGCCGGATGAGAAAGCAGCTAAAAACCGTGTGGCGAAGTTGGCTGGACCAGAAGCGCGTGGTGACGGTGGCTGCGCTTGGCCCCGAGCAGGTACCACGACAAGCAGGAGGTGACCAGCAACTTCTTGGGGGCCATGTGGCTGATCTCCATCACCTTCCTCTCCATCGGCTACGGGGACATGGTGCCGCACACCTACTGTGGGAAGGGCGTGTGTCTGCTCACCGGCATCATGGTGAGCGCAGCAGGGGAAAAGGATGTGGGCAGGGTCGAGTGGCAGTTCTGTGCCTCCTGCTCCTGCTGCCACCCTCACCGCTGGGCTCTCTGCCCGCAGGGTGCTGGCTGCACTGCTCTGGTTGTCGCCGTTGTTGCCAGAAAGCTAGAGCTGACCAAAGCGGAGAAACACGTGCACAACTTCATGATGGATACGCAGCTAACGAAGCGGGTAAGACCCCCGACCCCCAGTGCAGTTCCCACTCTCCAGCCCCACCATGGCATCACTGGACCTGCTGTCCCCAATCCTCACCCCCTTTTCTTTCCTCCAAGGTGAAAAATGCTGCGGCCAACGTACTCAGGGAAACGTGGCTCATCTACAAACACACCAAGCTGGTGAAGAAGATCGACCATGCCAAAGTTCGGAAACACCAGCGTAAGTTCCTCCAAGCCATCCATCAGTAAGTGCCAAACCTTTACCTGCTTCCTACAAGGAGGTTTTTGTTTGGTTTTTTCTCCCTAGTCATCAGGCACTTCCTCCCCTTCTGTGCCCCTGTGTCGGGTGCCAGGTTGTCCTGCGTCCCCATCCCCGCTGTGGGGACACTTTCCTGGCAGGCGAGGACCCTGATGATGCTGGGGTGACCCCAGGGCAGGGGTACCTGATTTTTGAGGCTTGATGTGACTGCGTCTGCCGTCCAGCTTTGCCCGTGTTGGGGAGCAGGGGAGGACCGTGAGCCCCCCGGGTGCCTCCTGCTTTTGGGGAGGAGGGAACTGAAGGGTGGAGGGGTTTTGTGCTGTGGCTGCTGTTGTCTCACTGCGCCCTTCGTGGTGGTATTAAACCTGCTGTTGTGTTTTGTCTCTGTTCCGCCCCATCCCTGCAGAGCTCAGAAGTAAGTTGCCCCGCGGAGCCCACTCCCCATGTGCATGTGCTCATGGCTGCCAAAATGGGGCGGGGAGGGGGGACCCACGGCAGCACAGGGGGCAAGGATGGAGGGGCAGAGGCTGTGCTGGTGGGGTGGGGGGGGCTGCTGCATGCTGGGGTGCTGGGGGCAGCTGCCTGGGAGTGTCACTGGCCTTGACCCAGCCCCGCTGCCTCTCCGTAGGTTGAGGAGTGTGAAGATGGAGCAGCGGAAGCTGAATGACCAGGCCAACACACTGGTAGACCTGGCGAAGGTGAGCAGAAGGATCCCTGGGGTGGGATCCGGGGGAACCCCGCCGCAGGGGCTCCCAGTGCTGAGACCATACCCCATGTCTCCACCCCCCCGCCCCAATTCCCCTCAGACCCAGAACATCATGTGCGACATGGTCTCAGAGCTACAGGAGCGTAACGAGGACCTGGAGAAGCGCCTGGGAGCCCTGGAGAGCAAAATGGAGGCGCTGGGGCTGAGCTTGCTGGCGTTGCCAGGCTTGGTCAGCCAAACCCTGGGGCAGCAGCAGCGCGAGCTCCTGGGGAGCTGGACCCCCCGGCTCTGCTCCACCACGGCCCTTTGTACCCCTACCCGAACCCCCAGGTCCCCTTCCACTGCTCCCCCCAGCTCCTCGGACAGCGGGTGACAGGGTGTGGGGGGCTGGGACCCCTCTTATGTCTGGCCATCGTGTGGCTGATTTTTCAGTAGCTTTGTTCTGTAAAGCCCTGTATAAATTTCCTGCGTTCACTGTGCTGGCATGAGGCTGGAACGCCCGCCCCCCCCAATCCCTCCGGTGCCTCCCTCCCACATTGGACAGGGGGTGAGCCCCGGCCTCCAGAAGGACTTTTGGGGAGGGGGATGCAGCAGCCGCTACGTCTTGGGGGAAGTTTGGAGCAGCCCTGGGGGTGGAAGAACAGGGAGAGGGGGGGAAACCAGGAGCCCTGAGTGATGGGGGGGAGGGGGTCTGAGGGCTGCTGCCTTGGAGACAGGGTAGGGGGAACGCCTGAGGTCTTTTCTGGAGGGTGTGGGGGTGAGGGGGGGCAGACAGACCCCCATGGTGAGAGCAGGGCTGAGCCCCAGGGCTTGAGGATTTGGGGGGGCGGGGGGAGGCTCTGTTCCTGGCTCTACCACAAAGTGACCTTGACAAAGTCACGTCACCTCTCTGTGCCTCAGTTTCCCCCATCTGTAAAATGGGGGAGGGGAGGGGGCACAGCAGTACCATTGTGAAGTGCTGGGAGATTCCTGGGTGTGATATTCAGCACAGCCCTCTGCTAGCGGGATGGGCAAGGACCCTCTGCTGGGACCGGCCTATGGCCCCTCACTCTTGGGGGCTGCTCCCGCTCCCCAGCTGGGATCTGAGGGGGGGGCTCAGGGGGGGGTGAGGCGCACATTAAAGAAGGCTGAACTGGATGTGTTGCTCTCTGCTCGTGGCAGCGGGACCCTTGCCCAGCGGGAGGGTTGGGATGGGGTCTGGGAGCAGGTTTGAGTGGGGGGGAAGCTCACCCAAAACCGGGGCATGGTGCTGGGTCCTTGCGGGGCAGGATGCAGGAGGCTGAGGGGAACAAGGTGGGGCAGGGGCCGGGTCCTGCCCACGCCAGGCGTTGTGCTGCGCGTCAGGGTGGTGCGGCGCTGTTAATATTTAACTGCAGGTGCCTGCCACGGGCAGTGGCCAAGGGATGTCGCGCTGAGCCCCGGCCTCGCTTCCCACCATGAGACGGGCAGGTAATGGCGGGGGCTGGGGGCCAGAGGCTGTCCTGGGGGAGCTGGCATGAGGGGAGGACATGGAGCCCATGGGTCACGCAGCAGGGCTGGTCTGCTCGACATGAGCCACCGGGTCCCTGTGTCAGTAGCCACATCTAAATCTGATGGGCAGCAAAGGCTGTGAGTGCGCCCCATGGGGAAACTGAGGCACGCGGAGAGGGCCGGTCACACTGTGCGTCATGACAGCTCACTGCTGCCTTTGCTCCCATCCCTGCTCATCCTGAGGCTTCTCCTCCAGCAGGGCTCAGCCTGGAGGCGGGGAAGCAGAGCAGCCACCAGATGCACCTGGGGGACCCCCATCACCCCAAAGCTACGGGGAGCCGATGGCCGAGCCTGCCCATCCCACTGCAGAGCCAGGGCTGCCGGGTACGGAGCTGGCACAGGGGTGCTGCACCGCTCCAGCCCGTGCTGGAGGCGTTGGGCTCCCACTTCGCTTCCGTGAAGTCCCAACCGGGGCTACTGGGGGGGCTGAGGGCTGTGCCACGGCCCCTTTCTTGCTGGGGCGCAGGCAGCCACTCTCATCTTCCTCTTCCTCGTGGTTCTGTGCTGCCTGGCTGGCAGCCTCCTGCCCTGGGGACAACCCCGGGCAGTTCCCCCTCCCGCCCCCCACTACCATGGGCCCGTGCAACCACATGTCCTTCCCTTGTGTCCTGAAGGCTCCACCAGCCCGAGCCAGGCACATCATCTTCGAGGATGAGGTGATGCCAGCGAGGAGACCCCCGAGGAGGGTCCCCCCCGCCAAGGAGGGGGCTGGGTCTGTTCCCCCCGGGCTGGCACCCCAGCCAGGCACCATTCCGGATTACGTGGTGTAAGTGACTCCCACAGGAATGACCACGGGACGGGATTTCCCGGGGATCTGCTGCACCCAACGGAGAGGGTGGCCTTGTGATGCTGCAGAAAATACCCAGCCATCCGGAGCCCCCGGCAGCGGGAGGGCTACAAAGGGGTCTTCCAGGACCAGCTGGCAGAATACATGGAGCTGCTCGGGGAGGTCCGCACTGCACGGCGGAGGCTCGGGGAGCTGGACGCAGCCATGGGCCGGCTGCCCCGGCAGGCCATGAGCAGGATGGTGGGTCCCTCAGCAGGCGCTGGCTGCGGGCGCCTTATGTCTTGCTAGTGGCATTGGGTGCAATGAGTGGGCCTGTTTCTGCGGGGAATGGGGCTGCAGTGGGTTGGAGGGGGGATTGGAGGGGATATGCAGACCCCCAGGCTCTGATGGCTGAGAGGTACCTGTCAGCTGCTGGAAAATCAGTGAGCAACGGCATTTCTCAGCTACGCCCCAGGCGAGGTTTTCACCTTGCAGCACTGCCACAAGGCTGGCTGCCCCTGAACTCCCCAGCTCGTTAGCTCTGGCTGCCTTGTTAGGGCTGTGCTCTGGGCAGGGGGCTCCGGGGGGTCCAAGGCTCAGGGACATGTATTTCTACCCCATAGGATGGGAGCAGGGCAGCCCATGTCTGGTGCGAGTACATGAGGAAGAAGAGGGTGAGTGGGAGAAGGGCTCAGGAGCCCATGGCCTCCTTGCGGTGCCTCTCCCCGCCCCCAGTGTTTGGGGGGTCCCCAGGGCAGGGACCCTCCTGGCTGAGAGCAGTCCGGCCAGCAGGATTTGGCCTTCCTGGAGAAGCAGCAGCGCTGCGAATACCTGAAGAAGAAGCTGACACACATCAAGGCACGGATCCGGGAGTACGACCGCCACACCCGCGACGCCCACGATGCCTGCACCAGCACCCTCTGCTCCTGAGCCTGCGCACCTGGCCGCCACCGCGGGACCATGACCCCCCCGGGTCGGGGCGGGGGCGGGACACCCGGGGTGCTGGGGAGGAGGTGACGACGCTGCCTGCTGACCACCTAGCTGCTGCGCCCACCTGGGGACAGAGAGCAAACTCGTGGGGTCCTTGGGCTGCTGGGGGTTGGGGGTCTTTTGGGTCCCCCGGGTGCTGGGTGGATGCTGCCTGTCCCCGCGTAGGTGCTGCCTGTCCCTGAGTGGGTGCCAGACCGTGCAAGGGTGCAGGTGCAGAAGCGGCCAGAACTTTGTTTAATAAAACACGGTAATATTTTCTGGGGAAGGGTGGGTCTTAATGCGCGTCCTGGGGTGGGGGGACACTCACGCGTCCCACCCAAGCACTCGTGGGACGGGAAAACAACGGAGGAGGGCGGGGGGTGCAGAGCAGAGCCCCCAACCCAAAGTCCTTGAGAGACCCCAGCCCGCCAAGCTCCGGGCTCTCCCTTATTTCACCCCCATCCAATTTAAGTGGGACGGAGTCGCCCGAGGGCGGGAGGTGGCACTGGCTCCCCCCCGCCCTATCCCACCTCTCCCGGAGGCGGAAGTTAGGGTCAGGCCCGCTCCAGCCGCGACCGGCTGCCATTTTAAGGTGAAGGAGGAGGCGGGGGCGCGGACAGGTGAGCGGCTCTGTGCCGGACGGGACCCCCGAGCACCAGCCCCGGCACCGGCAAGCAAGCTACCGGTACGTGGGAGAGGGCGGCACCGGGGGGGTCCCCGCCACGCGTTGCGGGGGGCGTTCGACCGTCCCCGCCGCTCGACCGACCCCGAGCTCCCAACCGGTACTAGGGTCCCCGCTTCACCCCTGTCCCCACTGGGGTCCTCACCGCCCCGCCCCCAGCGGTGAAGGGACCCCCGGAGCCCCTGGTCCCATGTACTCCCCAGCGGGTCGCCGCGCTCCGGTTGCGGCTCCAGGAGCCTGACACCCCCCCCGCCCTCAGCCCCGCTCGGGGAGGGCGTCTCCGGTGGGGTGGGGAGGAATTCAGACCGTAGCCCCGGGAGTTCACCTGCCCGGGATTGGTGGGTTTGGGGATTTACGGGGAGGTCGGGACCCCCTGAGGCTTGGGCACCTCGGGGGGTGCTGCCCCAGACCCCCGTGGGCATCTCCGGGACCCCAGACCCCCGATGCCCACCCTTGCTGCGGGTCAAGGGGTGCCAACCCACCCCCCCAGGGACCTGATCCTGGCACCACCCGCAGCGAGCAGCTGGGTTGGGTTTCCCGTGAGGGTTTGGGTTTCCCCCACGCTGCTCCCCACTGCAGGCTGGAGGGGTCTCTGAGCTGGGGGGGGGGATCTCCACATCAACTTTTTAAAAATACCGGATTTTTGAAAAACGATTGGTTGCTTTTCTCTGGGGTGTTGCTAATGTGCCCTGTATTATTATTTTTTTTTTTTTTTTATTAATCCACCCAGATCTGCTTACAGAGAAAGCCTCAGGGTTAGCGCTAACCTTGGGTAAGAAGTTTTCTGTTTTAATTAGAATTTAAACAATCCGATTAATTCAGATGGTGTCTGGTGTCCACAGCCAGGTGGGCTGGGGGGGCTGGGGCCAGCGTGGCAGGGTCTCATGAGTGGGGCCATACTGCGGCGCAGTGTGGTGGTGTTTGCTGGGAGAAGCTCAGTGAGTCACTTCTCCTCCCAGTGCCTCGGTTTCCCCGTGAGTGATGGTGACTCTGGTGGCATTGGGCATGGGCAGGCGGTTGTTGACGGTGCCCAGAGACCAAAGTCCCTGGCCAGGCCGGGCGGAGACATAGAAACTCGTCAGTGCCGCCTTGTTTCCAACGGCTCCATCTGTCTCCACACTAGGCTCTCTGTCCGCTGGATCCCACCGCCACCATGTTCAGCAAGAAGTCCTATGACGGCCCCCCCATGGGCTATGGCTCACCCGCAGGCGATTACGGCTATGACTACGGCACCCGCTCGCCCCCGCCGGGCTCCTACTACATCGAGGACGTGCCGCAGCACTTCTACAAGTGGACCTCACCGCCCGGTGTGGTGAGGATTCTGGAGGCTGTGGTCATCCTGCTCTGCATTGCCATCTTTGCCTGTGTGGCCTCCACCCTGGCCTGGGAGTACGGCTATGGCTTTGGGGGGGCTTACGGCAACGGGCTGGGGGGCTTCTACGGCTCCGGCTACTATGGCAGTGGGTTGAACTACGGCTACGGTTATGGGAGTTACTACGGCGGGGTCACCAACCCGCGGGCAGCCAACGGCTTCATAATCGCTATGGCCGTGCTTTGCTTCCTGGCCCAGCTGGGGCTCTTCGTCGCCAGCATCAGCAAATCCAGTGGCTCCCGCTCCCGTCGCTTCTACCTGGTGGTCATCGTGGTCTGCGCTTTGCTGGCCTTCGTCATGCTCATCGCCTCCATTGTCTACGTCGTGGGGGTCAACCCCCAGGCGCAGATGACCGGCAGCTACTACTACAATCCCTTGCTGACCATGTGCAGCCAGATGTATGGCAGCAGCACCTACCTGAACCAATACCTCTACCACTACTGCACTGTGGACCCCCAGGAGGTGAGGGTGCACCCCAGCTCTGGC
>WHYT01015530.1:0-10244 GCA_009806455.1 Tetrax tetrax | reverse complement strand
GCCCCCCCCAACCCCGCCCCGGGGGTTGGGCACGGCGAAGGGGGTCGGTGGGACCGGTTGTAATGGGGGCGGGTAAGGCCGCGGTGCGTTGCCGGGTGCGGGCAAGGCGATGGCGCGGCCCGCTCGCCGCGGTTTGGCCAGCAGAGGTGGCTGGAGGTGGCCCCTTGCCCACCTGATGCCTTGTCGGGGACCAGAGCCCCTTCGCTGGCCCCGGGACCACCGGGCACCTTGCGCTTCCCGTGGTGTGCAAGACTGTGCCACGCCGCGGGTCGTTGTCCTCCCTTTCCCCTTCGTCACCCCAAAAGTGACCTCCGAGCCACAGAGCGTCGTGAGGGGCAGATTCACCACCGAGTGCGGGGGTCCCCTCAGGGAACAGGGAGCCGAGGCTGGCTGCGGCCCTGCCACGCGACAGGCAGAGCTTGGCCAGCTGCCGCGTGATGTGACGTGACGTGAGGCCGGACTGGGCCACGAGGGCCACGGCAGGCGGATGGGAAGCAATTCCCCAAGCCTGGCCTGCGGCCAAGTCACTGGTGTCGGCATTCCCCTCCTCTCGCCAACAGCCCTGGTGAGAACTTCAATTACTGTGAGCAGCATGAGGCTGTGGCTCCCCCATCTCACATGGGGCACAAGGGCCCCATGGGGGACACCCTGGGGTCCCCCGGGTGCCATCACCCTGCGCGGCGCTTGGGAGAAGGTGAAGTCCTGGATGGGGATGGGGGCTTGGCCGCCTCTGGCCCCGTCAATTCCTTTTGCAATGTGGTTCGGCGAGTTGGACCCGTAAGAGGTTGGCGGCTGGCCCTGCCAGAAGGGGTGTGCTGGGGTGCTGCTGGGTGCCTGCCTGCTGCTGCCCTGTTAATCGTTAACAAAGAAATAAACTGCGTGGAAAGGTGCTTGACCTGGGAGCAGCCCCATGATATCGCCCTGCCTTCGCCTTTCACCCGCGGGCCAAACTCTCCTCCTGGCTGCGCAGTGGTGGCTCCAGTGTCTTCCCAGCGGAGTGCCTTTGCCTTGACTTGAGGGGGCAAAGTCCAACGGGCAGGGTGTGCCCCCCTGTGCCCCCTCAGCGTGCCCTTGGGGCAGACCTGTCCCATGGGAGACCCCACGCCACGGCCCTGACTCAGGCCGGACTGAGGATGCTGACGCAGAGTGGAGCAGCTGGCGATGCTGGGATGAGCTTGGACCCGTTGGGGTGAAGGGGAGGGCGAAGCAAAGCAGGCTGGACGTAAAAAAACCCAGCAAAGCGCCAAGCCCAGAGCCGGGGAGCGCCAGAGGCAGATGGGTTAGGATTCCGGCCATAAATAAAACCTCCATTTCCTCATGGCTGGAGGGATCTCTGCTCACCCGGTACCTGCTAATGTGGCCACACTGAGGTCCCCAGCAAGGGCCACGCACGGGGGCCGATGCTGCAGGGCTGCCACAGTCAGGAGCGGGGGGTCTCAGTCCGGGCTCGAGGGGCTCACCCCTGACCTGCCACCAGCCCCATTTCTCCTTTCTCTTCTGTCAGGCCGTGATTTATGGCCCTTTCCCTGCTGCTCCACGGCCTCTTTGCCCCCCTGCAAAAAATAATAATCCAGGAACAAAGGATGAAATTGGATCTTCTCCCCCGCATGGCTCCCGGCCCCGCGGTGAGAGCCGGGTTTGTTTTGACGTTGGTGTCCAGTAGGCAAAGGCTTTTGATCTCTGGAGGAATTCCTCCTTCTTTGCACTGCTCCACGGACTCCACAGCAGAAAAGGCCCCTCCTCCCCCGGGGGCCACCAGCGTGTTTCCTGTCGCCCTGACACCCCAGGGAAGGGTCCAACGCAGTAGAGGCAGCTGCAGGGCTGGCAGAGGCTCAGTGTCGGATCTGGTTCCCGCGTGGGGATGGGTGGCAGCTATGCCCACACGTGGCAGCTGCTGGCAGTGGTCGATAGACACCAGCCCGTCCATCCGTCCATCTGTCCGTCCCCCCAAACCCCAGTGTGGCCCCATGCGGACCAGCACCTTGAAGCAGGGTTGTGAAGGGGGTGGACATGGGAAGAACGGGGGGTGGAGGGGGGCGGGTTGGGTCAATCCCCTGATTTTCAGCCCCGCTGAACCCCAGTGCAGCTCACAGAGCCCCCAGCTCGTGTTCGCCACAGGACCGAGGGCCCTGAGCCCCAGCTGGACCTCAGTGCCGCTGAGGCCGGATGCTGCCAGCGGGCGTGTGGTGGGCGGCGAGAGGAGGCATGAGCCACTTGGGAGCCAGTGCGGGGGCCAAGGGGCCCTCACGGCCAGGGGATCCCGACCCTCCCACAGTGGCCGCGGCAGTGCCTGACCTTGCAGTGCTGAACCGTGGCTGCACCACCGCATGCAAAGGACAAAGGGAGGCTGGGGCCGGCTTTGCCATGGCTCCTCGGCTGCATGGGCTGTGCCACACATGGTCCTGCACCCCACGGCTGCCCCAGAGCACACAGCACAGGGTGCACCCCACCACATGCCTGTGCAGCAAACATGCCTCCACCATATGCACAGGACACAGCCCCACGCATGGGGGTGCACACCCATGTGCAAACGGCGGTGGGGGGGTCGCCGTGCACACATGCTGCCCCCCCACCACGTGCCCCCCACAGCCACCCCACGGAGAGGCAGTTTTGTGCCCCCCAGATGCTGCAGTTTTGCCCTTGTCCCCCAGCCCTTTCCCCCCCGCCTTTGCCACCCACCTCCAGAGAGGACCACTCCCTGCCCTGCATTCCCGGGATATCAGATCCCACGCCCCTGGCCCCTACCCAGGCACGGCCAGACGCTCCCTCCCCGGGGGGGCCGTGAATCACCCTCCCTGCTGCTCCCCTCTCTCCCTGCTTCTCCCTGTGTCCCCCCGGCACAGCCTGGCCCATGACAGGATGGTGTTTCACAGCCCCCCCGGGACCCACTCTCCCAGGGAATGGGGTGCAGTCCCATCCTAGGGGTGCCAGGGGTGGGGTTTTGCTGTGGCTCCTCTGCTTCCCAGCAGCCCAGAGGGAAAAGTGAGGTGGGGGTAGGGGGGCAGCAGAGTGGTACCATTGTGAGCCAGCACTTGAAGCCCTCCCTGAGGAGCTGCACATTTCGGGGTGCACGTGGGGAGCAAAGTGGGGGGGAGGGCCACCACTCACAGTCACCACGCTGCACTGTGCTGTGCCGCACCACACCACACTGTGCCGTGTCAAGCTGCACCATGCCATGTCATGCCGTGCCGGCAGCCTGCCCCTTAAGGAACCCAGTCTGGTCCCGGGAGTCAGTGGGATGCGGCAAGGGGACCCCTCCAGCCGGGGTGGGCATGGCGGCGGGTCCCACTTGCCCTCCCTGTCCTCCAGCACCCAGGATTGAAGCTGCCCCGGCCACCCTGGCCTTTTCATGGGGCTTTTGGTGGAGCCTGACCTGTCACAAAGCCCCCAGGATCCCATTTGAATCTGAAAAGGGGTCTGAGAGCAGAGCCCTGACCTTCAACCTGCAGGTCAGTCCCTCTAGCCCACTGCCACTGGCCCCCAGCGGCCCCCCAGACCACCCCTGAGCCAGACCAAGCCAAGCCACACTACGGGCCTTGCCACAGCCTGGCACAGGGGATGCAGGCAGGGACAGGGGCTGGGAGCAGGCAGCACCCACAGCCCCGCCCCCCCCCCCAACTCCGGTATCGGGGTGCAGGGTCATGGCCGGGCTCCAGGGCACTGCTGCTCCCATTTTGTGCTGGGGCAGCTCTCCAGGATCCGGGGAAGTTCTTTATTCCAGCCCCCGTGCCTCTGGGGACGCAGGGCTGCCCTCCTTTTTGAGGGCTCCTGGCTGGCAAGGGCTGAGGGCACAGGCAGCTTAGGGGGGTGAGCTGCATCCCCCATCCCTGCATCTCTGCAGCCCTGCATCCTCCATACCTGCATCTCTGCATCCCTGAATCCTCCATCCTTGCATCCCCGCATCTCTGCATCCCTGTATCCTCCATCCCCGCACCCCCGCATTTCTGCATCCCTGCAGCCCCACCCTGCAGCCCCGCAGCCCTCTCTGCCCTCTCCATCGCCATGGCTCTGGCTATTGATCCACTGAGCCTTGAACTCTGCTGCAAGATCTCTCCAGGGAAATGCAGGCCTTGTTTCAGCCTATGCACAGCTCCCTGCCTCAGTTTCCCTTCCACTCTGCGGTGCCTCTCAACCCCAGGCTGCCGCTGTTCATCCTCACACTGGAGGCTCACGCTCAGCCCAGCCCCCCATCATGCCGGGGTTCCAGCTGCTGGATTTAGCCCCTCGGTCCCTGCTCCCCACAGCAGCCCCCCGGCACAGCTGCACTGCCGGGGCTGCCCTCACTTGGCACGGGGTCATTGCTCCTCTTCCCTCCTGAATATGCATGGGGCCCGTGGTCGCCACGGCCACCACCGTCACCTTTGATCCCACATCAGGGATCACGAAATGGCTTCATCTGCACTGGGAGATAGCAGGAGTGGTGGAGACGGCCTTTGTTCCCAGCCCTGCTGGGTTAAGCCGAGCTGGGGGTTTGGCTGCCTGAGCCCCTCCTTGAGCCCAAAGCCCCTGTGACCATGCCCCCCAAACCCAAATCACGGTAGGGCTGGCGGAGCTGGAGCCGCGATCATGGGTGTTTTATTCTCCATGGGGGATACAGCAGGCACCGTCCGGTGCGAGGGGGTCTCAGGGGGTCCCTAGATGCAGGTCTCACTGCCAGCCATCCCCTGCTCCAGGGTCTGCAGCCTGTGGGCCAGCGCCTGCACCTGCTGAGTGTGCTGCCTGCGCAGGGCACCCACCCGCGCCTCCAGCCGCCATAGCTGGGCCACCTGCTTCCGCCGGGCACCACGGTACGCCAGGGCCAGCGTGCTGTGGGGTGCCACACTCAGCGCCCTGGGACATGGCCTGGGGGGACTGAGGGGGCCAAGGGCCGGAAGGGACAGTGGTTTGGGGGTTCGCAGGGTGGGACTGTGCTCTTGGGGTGTGAAGGAGGGGACTGCATGTTGGAGGCATGTGAGATGGTCTGCGCTTTTGGGGTACATGAGAAGAGATCATCCTTTTAGGGTACACTGGAAGGGACCGCAATTTTGGGGTGAGCAAGTAGGGAGCATGCATAGGGGTAACCAGGGAGAGGTCCTGCTTTTGGGATGTGGAAGATGGGACCATATTTTTGGAGTGCGTGAGGAGAGACAACAGTTTTGGGGTGTTCAGGAAGGGACCACACACAGGGGATGCGCAACATGGGAGAGAGTCTTTGGGGTGTGCAAGAAGGGACTAGGCTTTTGGTGTGTGGAAGATGGGACCATGCTTTTGGGGTGTGCAGGGAAGGACCACAATTTTGGGGATCTGCAATGTGGAATCAAGCTTTTGGGGTGTGTAAGAGGGCAAGCGGTGGGGCAGCGGACGCCTCCTGCCCACCTGTGAGCGTGGAAGAAGTCTGTGGTGAGGGTCACACACTGCGCCTGCTGCGCACGGCTGGTGGCACTGCTCTGCTCCAGGGATAGCACCAGGGCCTGCACCCGGGCGTGCAGCCCCTCCACCCTGGGGACACCCAGATGGCAGCCAGCCCTCATGCTGCCCAGCGCCGCCACGGCTCCCCCCGGCATGCCAGTGAGGTCTCTTACCGGGCCAGGGCGCAGAGTAGCTCTTCTCCCATCTTCTCTGGGTCTGGAGGGTGCCGGGGAACTGTTGCTCCCACCCAGCTGGTTTGGGCATCCTGCAGAGGTTGGGTTTGGGTCCCATCCCTGGGGAGACCCTCAGCCCTGGGGAGGGTCCCCGTGGGGAGGTGGGAGCAATCCTTACCTCCTCGCTGCTGCTGGAGCTGCTGGGGGGACTCGGGGGGCGGCCACACCCCCCATCCTGCTCCAGGTGCTGAAGCACCAGACGCAGTGCGGCCTCCCGCGGCCCCTGCCCAGCTGCCAGCAACTCCAGGCCCCGCTTCTCCCTCTCCGCCAGCTGCAGCTGCATCTTCAGGTCGGCCATGGCCTCCTAGCCAGGCAGAGGGAAACTGAGGCACGGCCCTAACCACCCCCACTGCCGGCTCCACTCCCTCCTGCCAGGCATCACCCCCTGCCCTCTTCCCTGCTGCTCTGCTCAAAGCCCGGACCCTGCAGAGAGCTGGGGGGGGGACACCCCAGGCATCTGTCCCTCACCTCACACCCCCTACCCCTCATCTCACCTTGAGCATCCCCAAGTCCTGCAGTAGCTCTGCTTTCTCCGGCCGCCTCCAGCCGGGCAGAAGAGCCCTAGCATCCCGCAGTGCTTGCTCAGCCCGAGCTCGGGTGTCGTGGCTGCAGCAGGCGCTGGCGGGTGCCGGGGCGTTGAGCAGGGACTCCTCCACGGCTGCCTGCTCAGCACGCAGTCGGCAAATGTGCTTGCGCAGGGCCCCCTCCTCCATCCCGTGGGGTGCTGGGATGCTGCAGGACCAGTGATGGGGTGGGCATGGCGGGCACGGGGGGCAACCCAAGAGCAGCTCAGCCCTGGCCTGGTGTCGTGCCCACCCCCCGCGCCACCGCAGTACCTCTGCAGCCTGGGGGAGCCACTGGCCACACTCTCCTCCTGGCCATTCGGCTCTGCTCGGCCTGAGAGCTGTGGCCCCTCGATCGGCGTGGGGCTGGATCCCCATCCATGCCCCTGGCTCTGCTCCCCTGTGGCTCCTAGGCACGGGATGGGCAGCACTCAGGCAGGCGCCCCTCTCCAGTATGTGCCCACAGGGGCTGTCCTGGGAACTGGGGTTCCCCAGCATGCTTCCCACATCCCCTCGATAACCACAAGCATCTGCCCAGCATCCTCCCAGGACCTTCTCTGCATCCCCTCACTAGTGGCTGGTGTTCCCCCAGCATCCTCCTGGTACCCCGCCATCATCCCTTCTACATCCTACTGCATCCCTCCTACATCCCCCTGCATCCCCAGCATCCCCCCAATAACTCCCCAGCATCCTCCCCATAAACACTTCCTCCCCCCGGCACCCCACAGCCCCCTGGCTTGGCACTTACCACCGTGGGCACCGTCCTCCTCCTCGCCCAGCTTCGCCTGCACCAGTTGAAGGAGTGCAGCATAGGCCCCCCCACAGCGCTCACTGCAGGAAGAGTGGCTCAGTGTGGCACCGCGGGCTGCGCCTCCCCTGTCCCCGTCCCCATCCCTACCTGCAGCGCAGGGCCAGGCGCAGGGCGACGCTGCGGGACTCATGCTGGCCCAGCACCATGCTGAGCCGCTCCCCATCGCTCTTGCACTCCTGTAGCGCGGCCGCCAGCTGTCGGTTCACCTCTTGCAGCCTCCCCAGGCACCTGGGCACCACCAGCATGTGCTGTTAACCGCACTGGTGCCGTGCCTCAGGTTCCCCGATGTGGAGGGCTCAGTGGCCCTCGGGTCCGGGGAGACACTCACCCCTGGAGCTGTTGCACTCGCTCCTCCTGCTCCTGGCTGGCACCTTCCGAGGTCTGGGGGCAGAGGGGGCCGTGGGGCTGGATGCCGTTGGGCTGAGCGCCATCGCTGCGCTGGGGCAGCTCCTGCAGAGGGGACAGGCAGAACCCGGCGCCGGGGCAGGATCCCACCCACGCAGTCCTGCCTGTGCCACAGCCATGGCACACCCCAGTCCCACACTCACCTGGGACAGCCGGGGGTCCCCTTGCCCCAGGGTGTTGCCGAGCCCAGGGATTTTGCTGCCGGAGCCCCCCAGCTCCTCCAGCCTGGACAGAGCATCCCGCAGGTCCTGGACCTGTGCCGAGCGGCAGGCTGAGCCCCGGGGGCTGCACTGGTGCCGCTTCAAGGGCTGAAGCAGGGCAGTGCCCCTCGCTTGCCGCATCCCCAGTGCCCACCTTCCACTGCAGCCGGTCGCGCTCCCCCCGCAGCACCCGCAGTGAAGCAGTGGCCTGGCTCAGCTCCTCGTCCCGCTGCCTCACAGCCGCCTGCAGCGCCATGTTCCTCGCCACCGCTGCTGCCACTGTTGCCTCCTCCACTGGCAGCCCCTTGCCGGCTCCATCATCCAGGCCCCGCCACATCGCCCTCCCAGCACAGCCCGCTGCCCAGTCCAGCTCCTCCAGGTTCTGGAGATGCAGGGCCAGTCAGCCAGTGCCCATCACCTTGGTGTCCAGGCTGACCATGCCACTGCGGCTCACCTTGGCCGCCCATGCCCACTCTTTGCCAGGCAGAGGCTGTGGTGGTGCCCACCGGTGCCGGGAGAAGACAGCACGCTCCAGCGAGCTCACGGCGTGCTGGAGGTCCGCAAAGAGGTCAGGGCCATGAGCTGGGGACAGGGAGCATGGCTGCAGTCAGGGCCCTGCAGCAGGCAGCGAGCTGCCAGCATGATGTGGCATGTCGTGGTGTGGCATGGCACAGTGCACCCACCTTCCACACCAGTGCTGGTGCTGAGTGTGCTGTCGAGGCACGGAGGCTGCGGGCTGGCAGCGGGGAGGCTGGCAGTGCCCTCCCAGCCCTCCTCATCCTCCCTGTGGGGCGGTGAAGGCCAGAGATGGAAGGGGTCAGGTGGCAGCAGCCCGCCGTACCCTGTGGCTGCTGCGTGCCGGTACCTGCCCATGCAGCACTGAAGTTGCTCGGCTCTCTGGTGTAGACACTCCACTGTTGCCAGCAGCCCAGTGATGTGCTCCTCATCACGCAGGATGCCTTCAGTTTCCCCTGCCATGTCCTCCTCATCATCCTCATCCTCCTCCTCCTCTTCCTCCTCTCCCAGTGGGGGCTGCAAAGACCAGCAGTGTCTGCCCAGATGGCACCAAGGGATGGAGGGGCTGACACTCACCAGGATTTGCTGGGGTGGGGCAGAGGACGGGGACATATGAGTTTTGGCCACTGGCCAACCGGCCATGGCGCCTCGCCCCTCTCTCTGATGTCAGTGCTGGGCAGGACCATTGCATACTGGAGCCTGGCACCAGGCTTCCACATCCGTGGAAGGCACAAGGAAGCCCTTGGCCGTACAGGACCAGCCCTTGGCAGCGCCTGTCCCATGAGACACCCCACTTGCCTTCTCCATCCTGGCTGCCTCCTGCCCGCGGTGCCCAGCATCTGTCCCCAAGGCTCGTCCCGGTTCCATGGCGAGCGCTCCCGGCACGTCCTGGTCAGCTGTGAGCCACGCCACTGGCCCCTACCCCAGCTCTTTCCCTGTCCTTCTTCCTGCTGAGATTTCCTCTTCCTCGGCAGGCCCAGCACAGCCTCCCGTGCTTAACCATTGCGGGGACAAAGCCTGACGCAGCTGTCAGTCAGGACAAGGCGTGACCCACGTTGCTGCTTCGTCAACAAAGCCAAGCAGGCGTAGTGCAGCCAACATGCCAGAGCGAAGGGATGCCTTCCTCGATGGGCTGGAGAGGCGGGGCTCGCATGAACCTCACGGAGTTTGGGGCCCAAGCACAAGGTCCTGTGTGGGTCAGAGTAATCCCAGGAGTGAATCTGGGCTGGGCAGAGAACGGATGGAGGGCGGCATTGAGGAGGACTTGGGGGTGGTGGCGGGCAAGAAGCTCAACATGAGCCAGCAACACGCGCTGGCAACTCAGAAAGCCAAAAACAAAGCAAAATGCATCAAGAGGAGTGGGGCCAGCAGGTCGAGGGAGGGGATTCTGCCCAGGGCAGGGGGTTGGAATTGGATGAGCGTTAAGATCCCTTCCACCTGTTCTGGATTTGTTTGGTGAGCTGGGGCTATGGTGGCAGCTTCCAGGAAACTGCTGGAAGTTGTTTCCCCTTTGTCCAGTGGACTTGGCCGGGCCTAGGGCAGATCTATTGCTGGCCAAGGCCAAGCCGATTGGTAGCAGAATGTTCCGTAATAACACCTCTGTGATAACATATTTAAGAAGGGGAAAACAAGAAAAAAAAAAGAGAAGATGTGAAGATGCTGAGCGGGGGCAGAGAGGGGGAGGCACGAGCCCTGTGGGCCTTGCACCCCTCACCCTCTGGCCTCCCGCCGGGCAGAGACTGGGCCCAACTCGGCCCAGCCCGGCTGAGAGAAGTGGAGAGGAGATGAGAAGTGAGTAAGATGTAAAAAGGATCCCGAGAGGCGTCTGCCAGCCTGTTGAGAGGAGCCTGTTGGCTGCAGACGCCAAGGTCAGTGAAGAAGGAGGGGGAGGAGTAATGTGGCTCCTGGCCAAGATTCCCCTGCAGCCTGTGGTGATGACCATGGTGGAGCAGGTTGTCCCCCTGCAGCCCATGGAGCCCACGGAGGAGCAGAGATCCCCCCACAGCCCGGGGAGGACCCCACACCGGGGCAGGCGGGTGCCTGAA
Organism: Tetrax tetrax; assembly: GCA_009806455.1. Taxonomy (NCBI): domain Eukaryota; kingdom Metazoa; phylum Chordata; class Aves; order Otidiformes; family Otididae; genus Tetrax; species Tetrax tetrax. The sequence goes on along the minus strand of WHYT01015530.1, from coordinate 83 downwards.
GGAGGCTGTGGCCCGTGGAGGCCCCGCTGGGGCAGCCGTTCTGGAGGGACTGCACCCCGTGGAAGAGATGACCCACGCCGGAG
>WHYT01015529.1:135540-166356 GCA_009806455.1 Tetrax tetrax | reverse complement strand
CCACCGGTGGGCACGGGTGGGAGAAGCGGGTGAAGCGTGGGCGCTGTGTGGAGGATAACCGGGCTGGGCTGCGCCGGGGGGATGGAGTTCGGGGGCATCACCGGCCGGGACTTCGTTGGTAATTGGGTTGGGAAGAGACGGGCGATTTCAGACACGCGGCCCCCGGGGTACCGGCCTTGGGAAGCGCCCAGCTCTCGCCCCCACAGTGTCCCAGTATGGGTGCTCACAGCCCACCCTGGGGAAGGCAGCTCATAGAAATGTGGTGTGGAAACGGGGGCTCGGGAAGAGCAAAGAGGGACCCTTGCGCCGGGCATCGGGGAGGCAAAGGCTCCTGCTCACGTCGTGGGGCTGAACTGGAGCTGAGGAGCCAAAAGGGCTCTGCTCCGCCAACACCACGGCGTGTTAGCCCTGGCAATCCCCCTCCCCGACTCACTCCTGCTCACCCCAGGCTGTCCAGGGCCCACCAGGACCCCGGGAGCTCCCAAGGGCAAGCTCCTAGGGCACGGCGCATCCCGGCCACACCAACCAGGCCCCTTCCAGCTGAATGGGTCCTCTGAAGCGGGGGATCTTTTGGGAAGGCACAGGTCCCCGTGAGCCAGCTCTAATTTTGGAGGATGTGCTCAGGTCCGCTCTTCTCCCCTGCATCGGCCGGGCTGAGCCTTCACCCCAGCACCCCGCATGCGGGGTGCCGTGTTTTGGCGAGGTGCTGGTGAGTGCTCCCCAGCCCCAGCCAGATGCCCCCCCCAGCCAAGGGCTGTCTCCCTCACCGGCTCCAAGATGCTGGTGGAACAGCTGCTTTGATTTGCAAAACGCTGATTGCCAGAATATCTTGCATTCCAGGAGGCTGGGGGTGACTATTTGGGATGTAGAGCTCTGGGGAGTGGAAATTCCTGCGCCCGAGCCAGCCCTGGGAGTTGCTGGAGTTGCATTTGCCCCTGTCCTGCCCACGCCGGGGCTGCAGCAGCCCCCCGAGTGCTGTCGGCGCTGGCACACGTCCTTGGCCAGACATCGGCACTGAAGTTGCCGTTTCACAACTGACAGCCCCCGGGGAGATTAATGAAACGTTCCCAAAAGGAGGGAGCGATGGGGAAAACACCGCGGCACAATGGAGGCATCTGCGATTGTAGCAGCCCTCCCGATTTTCTGTAAATTAGGGCACTTCCTCTGCTCTTCCTTATCCTTGAATCACCTCAGCCAGCGCCTGAGAGTAAACATGGAGTTGTGTCCCTGCCCATCACCGCCTTCTGCTCCTGTCTCACCGGCAGCCTGAGGTGCCCGCGCCACGTTAGGAGCCGGGCGCTCCGTGAGCACGGGCAGCCGCCCCGTCTCGCGGCCACGGCGTGCGGCGCGGAGGCAGGAGGCTCGGCGCCGGGCTCTGACGAAGCCGCGTGACCTTGGTGCCGTGCCACGCAGCCCCGCCGCCTCCTCTTTCTGTGGTCTCCTTCACCCAAGGGTTGTGACGTGCTCTCCCCGCACCCTGGCGAGGCAGCGGACTTGCGCTGTCCCTGTTTTTCAGGGAGGGAAAAGCGGAATGCGGGTACGGAGCCGCTTTCCCAAGGTCACACAGAGGGAGCAGCAGCATCACCACCGAGCTCTGTGGCCCCAGTCCTACGGATGATGTGGCTGCGGGGCCAGCAAGGCAGGCAAGCCAAGAGCCACTGGAGAGGCCCGTGGGGAGGAGAGCATCCCCAGCAGTGTCAGGCGGGGATGGGGGCTCGGTGGTCCGTCCCCTCTGGACGCAGAGCTCGTGCAGGTGGGTTTAAAGCAATGGCTGTTGTGCAAGGGTAGAGCTGCTGTCCCCAGAAGAGGGTCCCAGAGGAGCGGTGCAAATTCCCCCGCGGAGCAGCAGTGAGGGCTGGCGAGCGAGCGGCACCGAGCATGGGCCTGGCGACCCAGCCGCTCTGCGACCCAGGCTCCTCTTCCTCTGCTGAGGTGGGTCTCCATCCTCACCCCCTCCCCACACAGCCCCACCCGCTGTGGGGGGGAGCGGAGCAAAGCGAAGGTGACAGCCGGGCTGCAGATGCCCTTTCCCAAACCACAGCTCGCTGGGGACCCTCAGCCCCTCCTCTGGCCAGCGGACGGATGGCGAAGGCGCTTTATTGATTCCTGTGTTCAGCGTAGGAGAGATTTAATTGAACTACGGAGGTTTCCAACCTCGGTGTCAGGCTCTCAGCAGGGACGTTGCTGCGCGAAGCAGCTGAGGTTGTGCCATCCTCTTCCAAACACTGCTGGGAACATACATGTGGAAAACGGAGATCCCTCCCGGAGAGGGACACGCTCGCACACGTTAACCACGCGCACCACGGCGAAAGGAGCCTCCCTGGAGTGGTACCCACGCACTGGTACTGGATGTGGCCTCATCCTTCTGGCATTTATTGTTAAACAACCCCCTCCTGGTTCATATGGCACCCCAGATATTCGGGTCCTGGACAAAAGACGCCATGGCGATGGCTCTGTTCGGGGCTGGCAGCGTTAAATCCCAGTCACGGCACTGGGAGAGCTGGGCAAACCTTGCCTGGCTTCAGGACTCAGAGGTCTGGCAGCACGGGATGTTCTCCAGAGTAGAAATCCCCCTTCCTCCTGCCCTGAGGAATTCCTGAGAGCTGGGCGGGACACAGCGAGCATCTCCGTGCTCCCTGGAGGGCTCCGTCCTCCTTCCCAGCATTTCCACCTGCGCGTTTGGGCACCCACTCACTGAGGAACCCGCGATGCGGCCGGGGGGCGAGAGGGGGTTGGCCTGTTAACATCCCATTTGTACGAGGGAGTGGGCGGTCAGCAGGAAATAATTGCCTCTTTCCCAGGCTGAGGAGCCGCCGGTTGGTCTTTCTGCTCTTTGAAATCCTCGGAGCTTCGCAAACAGCCCCGCTTCCCGGAGCGGGATGGCAGCGGTGGGCCCCGCTCCCTCCCACTCCCGTGCTGGCTCCCTTCATTAAAACGCCCGGGGAAGCTGAGCGGCACGCCAGCCCTTCCTACAGACCCCGTGCAGCTGACAAGCAATTATCCACGGAAGGGAGCCGTGCTGGGAGAGCCAGGACAGGCTCAGGACGGCAGGGAACGCGGGTCTCTTTGTTCTCTGGCTCGGGGAGCGCGCGGCAGCGCTTGGCGGAGAGCATCGCCCAGGCCCTCACGGGATGCGCCTTCCCCTTGCAGGTCTTGTCCTTCAGGCTCCCCATCTGCAGGGAAGGCTGCGGTGCAGGGACACAGGGCTGCTGGGATTTAAGGCCGACATTCCCTGCTTACCGCGGGAAAGGGCGCAGGGCTTGCAGGAGGCTAGCACCGCACCAGCCGCCTCAGAGCCTCGGCGGGCGCTCGGCTCGCTGGACCGCGTCCTTGGGGCTCCGGAGCAGCTGAGCCTTTCGCAGCAGGGAAGGAGCTGCGTGTCGGAGAGGAGCTACCGGCACTGGAAAATGCCGTGGCTGCAGCGTAGCCCGTGGAGGACGCAACTGGAATTCACTCCAGGCACTTCCAAGCGGCTGGAGTTTCCAGCACAGTTGAATTCAGAAGGAGCAGATCTGGGGGGAAGCTGGGCCCCTTGGCTGGGGAGATAAACCCGGGAACAGGCTCTAATTCCAAACCCACAGCCTGAGCACAGGGCTCGGCTGGCAGAGGTGATCTCCAAGGGCGTGGTATTTCCACAGACTCATCCTTTTACTCCAGGCAATGATTCCCCTGGCAGCTTTCGCGGCTGAAGGCAGCAAGCCAGCTCTCCCCCCCGGCCCCACCGTAAGCTCATGCCAGAAGGTGCAAAGTGAGAGTGGCTTCAAAAGAGACCCGCCAGTAAGGAGAGGGACGGTGGCAGGTGAGCCAGCAGCCCTGAGCATCTCCAGTGATGTCCTTGTGGCCTAGGCACCTCCCTGGTCCGAGAGGCAGGACATGCCGGTGTCTGAAGACACCTCCTTTGCGCACCCCACCACCCTCCATCAGCAGCTCTGGGATGGAGATGGCAGCAGTGGGATGGAGACAAACCTTCCTGCTCATTTTCCCTCCCCATCCCATCCCATCCACGCCTCAGCTCCGATGGCGAACTCAACAGACGGGGCGGGCAGGTGGCTTCCTCCTCCTTGCGCCAGCAGCCACTGTGTCGGCGATGAAAAGCCAGGGAGGGATCGGCCCAAAGCTGTAAAGTGTGCGGGTTTTTTTCCCCTCTCTCTCAACCAGAAGTCCGTTGATAATCAGCAAAGTGTTTAATGAGAGGCTGGAAGGAATTCTCAGCGTTAAGAGGGGATTAAGGGTAATCTTCACTGCTCACGCCGCCTCGCTGCGTGGAGGCGGCTCTGACCCGCGCTGGCCAAAAGGACCCCAAAAGCGGAGGAGCACGGCGGGGCTGGGACACAGCCCTGGGGGGTGCAGGTCTGCGGCTCACCTGAGGAGGGGTCCCTGTGGGGAGGAAACGAGACGCGGTTTAGGCATGGTCAGTTTCAAAGCAGCCGTTCACGTTTACAAACCATCGTGATTTCCTCGTAATTAATCAGGGCTCCCCCTTAAAGACGGGGCTGCGAGTTCTGCTGACATGGAAACACGAGTATTTTTTCATCCAAGCTCACAGCTCCAATTCCAATTTGGCCAACCAGGTTCTCTGCCAGTTTGCAATGTGTGGTTTGCTCCGGCAGGCATCGCAGCCTCGGCGCCGGGGTGAAGCGCAACTGCTACACCAGAAATCGTGTGCCGTACGGGTCCGTCACACAGCAAGCAGGGGATCTGCTGGCCTCTGCGTCCCTGGAGCAAACACAGAGTCAGAGAACCGTTGGAATCCGCCTGAGAAAGGTTTGGTGCACAGCACGGTCCTTGCTTTCCCCCACAGCGGGGAAGGAACAGCCCCTGGGGCTGTCCCACCCTCGGCGCCCGCTCCCAGGACACCAGTGCTTCCCTGGCCGCCGCAGGCACGGAAACCAAGGTTCCAGGAGTTGCATTTGTCTCCAGAAGGAACCAAATGATTGGATTTGGCATCTTGAGGCCCTGCTAGAGATGCCGACCCCCTGCAGACAGCCGGGAAACAGAAATTCCATCTTCTCCGCAACTGACCCAAGGAGCCAAAAGCAGCGTGAATATCTTGGAACGGTGATTAGATTTTAGAAAGCCATGATCTCATCATGCATCTCCTAGGAGTGGGGAGAGAGGCATCCTCACGGAGTAAAATTTGGGTTCCAAATTATTCCCTCAGCTCTGGGAGCAGGAAACTAATTTTCCTGGCTTTGTATTTCTGTCAAACCCTGTGCTTCATTCTCGTTTCACACTGCTCTTACCCCGCTTTGACACCATTGATTTATGTGTAGCTGCTCCTGAGCTGTGGCAGTGGAAGGAAAGGCTCTGAGCTGCTGTCCTAGATTTCACCGTATCTGCCGGCTGCAACTGCCCCATCTCTCTCAAGTGTGACTACAAAGGGGGATTTCTGGGTGCTCCTGACCACCCACACCAGCCGGTTTCTCCCCTGCCTACATTTAAAGCCCGGCTCTGCAGGCTCTGAGCCTGGGTTGCGGCTTTGCCGAATCCTTCCTCTCTGCCTCGCAGCCCTCCGCCCTCTCACCAATTCCCAGAGAGGCTGTTTGCTCTTCTTCTCCAGCGCTGCTAGGGCTTTCCGACTCCCCCGCGTTTGATGTCATCAGGAAACCTGGACACCTTTCTGCTGTGCCTCCCTCAAGGTCGCCCATTTCAGAGGGACTCGGGCACCCGGCGGGCTGCGCTGTGCCTTCCCCTTTCCCAGCCCCAAGCTTTTCTCAGACACTCTGCTCTCTGTTCCTCTGGGGTTAATTCCTCTCTTTTCAAAGCCTTCTTCAGCCTAAGCTGGGTAACTCAGTGGTAGCTCCTGAAAAAAAAATTAGGTCCTAAAAATATCCAGGAAAAACAGCCATGCCTGGATTTAACCGTGCAGCTGTACTTTGAGAAGGGCGAAGTGCCGGGCTGCAGCTGGAGACTGTTTTGTCTCCCATCTCTCAACCCCGTCATGTCCTCCGTATGTTCGAGCAAATTCATCAGGCATGACTCACAGACCTTCCCTGTCCGCATTCCCATCTGCTGACTGCCCCTCCCTAAAATTAGACCCTACTCTGGGTGGCACACGGGCTCAGCCATGGGGGGAAGGTGCGGAGCTGCAGACCCACGTCCCTTCCTTGCATCCCCGCAGGGAGCTGAGTCCGGAAGGGATGGGTGTGCAGGAGGAGGAGGAGGACGATCCATCTCCCCTGCTCAGCTTGTCCTCGGCCCTGCTGCAGTGGAGGGTGAGGACAATAGATATTTCTGTTCACTGGCTGGAGACCACTGCCTCCGTTCATCCCCTGAAAGACGGGAACGCTCTGGGTCAATGCTGACTTGATCACCTACTCCAGAGAGGAAGGACACCTTCCCCTGTGAATCCCTGGGGACCACGACTGCTTGCTGCTCGTCCTTCTAAAGTCCCAAATTCACGTGAACTTAGCCACACACCTTCCAGGGACCTTTTTGCACGCTGAAGGACTCGCTAGAACCACTCTGGGTTTGATCGGCTTGCGCAGACATCCTACTGCCATGGGAATCTCTGGTGGGCGCGGGTCTCCCGCCTGCTCGGAAGGGAGCTCCGAAGGCTGGGCGCTGGCTGGTGTTTGGGGAGGAGAGACAGGAATAAGGTCATCGTGCTGCTAAGTGGAGAACAGCACTGACCTTCAGCCGGGGAATTTTGTGCTCACGTTATTTTTCTCTGTTCCCGGGGGAACATTCACTGGGAGTGAAGTCAGTTGTTCGGAGACACTGACACTACAGCTAGAATATTTTGGGACACATTCAGGCGGCTGGGGCCGACTATAAATCCAAGTGTTACCGGAGACGTGCACACGTGCATCCTTCTTTTGCTGTTGGCCTCAGCCCCAGCCCCAGAAGGGCAGCGTTGTGCAATGGTTACAAAGCAATAAAAGTATTATTCTGTGATAAAAGTCAGGGAAAAAATGGCTCTTTTCTCACCCTACTGACTAGTCGGAGTCCTAGCAGTCTTGTTGCCTTCGGGTTCAGGGCACAAGCTAGAGATGGTGAATGAAATTTGACCAGAGGAGAGGGAAGAGGAGCCCAACCTGCTGCACAGAGCACAGGAAGGACTGTGCCAAGCCTGAGAGGTGAAACCTTCCCCCCGAGATGCCGAAAAGGGCTTTGTCCTGTGCAGCCCCCTTGGGAAGAGGCTGCTGGGGAGGGCGTGCAGGAGGGCAGGCTGGCGCATCGGAGCCCAGCTCCCCCCGGCCAGGCTGGCAGCCACGCAGATCCACGCTGCCGCTGGGAACTCAGCTGCGCTCTGGAGCTGGGAATGAACACGAGGCCTCGGGCTGCTGCTTTCCTGGCCTGCCCTTTTCACGTCGCAGTGGTCCGTCGGTGCTGCTGTAGCATGTTCTGTCCCGTTAGCCGTAAGCGGGTGGGTGCTGGATGTCCTCCAACCATCTGAGAGACAGCCCATCAGCCACAAAACGTGTAGAAAAAATTTCTGTCAAACTAACAGGGAAAAGCAAAAGAAAGACTCCCATTCACTACTCCTGAATGTCAAACCTCCAGAGTGCTCATCAAAGCGTTCCGTTTTCATCCTTGCAAGGCAGATTTTGCATTTTCTCCCAGCTGTCACCGTCAGACCGTAATAGGAAACTCCAGAGAAAGCGTGGTACGTGGCTGGGAGGGATGAGATGAATGAGCTGCTGGGTGGTCTGCTGTGTGCGCAAAAGAAACTGTTTCCAGGGGTCAGATATTCCACATCTGTCTAACACAACACATGTTCTCAGCAGGGATCTCACAGAACCTCACTGGTAACTGGGACACGGGGTACCTGCAATTCCAGGTCCCACAGCCAGAACCACACACAGAAAGACCGTGAACAAGGTCCTTTCCCACCGCCTTCCTTGCCCGTGCTGGGCAACGACTGCGGCTGTGGCGCTGCCTCAGCCGAGGCTCTGCTCTCCCTCCTTGCAGACAGCCCGTCGGCGCCAGTAAACGTCACAGTCAAACACCTGAAAGCCAACTCAGCCGTTGTGACATGGGATGTTCTGGAAGATGAAGTTGTCATTGGATTTGCAATTTCCCAGCAGGTATGGTGCCAACAGTTACCCAGTTTCGGTCATGGTCATCTCCACCCCAGGTCCCCTCAGTTTCCAAATTCCCTTGCTGCGGTTTAAGCCCATTCCTTCTCGTCCTGTCCCTCGTGGTCCGGGAGGGGACTTGGCTTCCCGTCCTCTTTGCAGCAGCGCTCCGTGCGTTGGCAGCTGCAGAGAGGAAAGGGTCCGGCGGTCTCCACGCCTGCGGTGGACAGGGCAAGAAGCGGTGGTCTTAGATGACAGCAGTGCACACGGGAGGCCTCTCCACCACTCTGTGCTCTCCTCTCTCGGCTTCCAGAAGAAGGACGTGCGGATGCTGCGCTTCATCCAGGAGGTGAACACCACCACCCGCTCCTGTGCCCTCTGGGACCTAGAGGAGGACACTGAGTACATTGTGCATGTCCAGTCCATCAGCATCCAAGGCCAGAGCCCTGCCAGTGAGCCAGTCCTCTTCAAGACCCCCAGGGAAGCTGAGAAACTAGCCTCTAAAAATAAAGGCAAGTGTGGGTGAGTTCCTGTGTGGCCCCTGGGACGCCCAGGCAGCGTAGAGCTCTGCAGAGAGGAAACCAGTCTCCTGTGCAGTGAGAATCGCTGGGGTAAATGCTCTCACAGCCCCGCGCGCACAAGCGGGGTGCCCCGAGTGTACCCAGCAGACAAGGCTGAGGGTGTGCAAAGCGGTAGGGAGATGCTGCCGAAGGCTGGCTGTTCGTTTCTCGCCTTTCAGATGAGGTTTAACAGGCAAAGTGAGGAGGAGAAGGTTTTCAGTCTGGGAGCAGTGTGCCCAGCATCCTTGCAAGTGGAGAATGCCAGGAGAAATTCCTGAGCAGCCTGTGAACTCGTGTGGAACTAGACCCCTGGGTGGCCCTGGGCACACCACCACTGTGCTCCCAGGGCACCTGGGGGGATTCGCTGAGCCTCCTGTGCCTGGATTCCAGGACAGCAGGAGCAGAAAATACCCAGGGACTCGTACTTTTTTTACATTTCAAATATTTCTGCCAAATCACAGAATCATAGAAAGCTGAGGTTAGAAAGAACCTCTTGAGATCACCTAGTCCAAACCCCTGCTTAAGCAGAGTCAGCTAGAGCAGGGTGTCCAGGATCACATCCAGTTGGGGTCTGAGTATCCCCATGGAGGAAATCGGGCACTTCCTCACCGGCAACTCCTTCACTTGTTCCTCTTCAGCCAAATCAGGTTGTTGAAGGTTTTCTGTCAGCAAGAACCTCTGCCACAAAAAGGACGAGGGCGTACAGGGCTCTGGGATGTAACGGGTTACTGCTGCTGAGCACCCAGCCTGTTGCAGGGCTTTGGGCCAGCTCCAAGGACGTTGTGAGTTCTTCACTCTTTCTGCTAACGTGAGTTGGTGTCTGTAGATACCGACCCGCTCTTCTGAAAGCGCTAAGAGGAGCACCGCTTCCCTCCGCGGAGGCCTGAGCTGGGATCTCCTCGGTGCGGTGAGCCCGAGGAGGCGCATTACGCCCTGCAGAAAGGCTCTGCTCATTTCTGAATCCCGCTGACAAACACCACGCCAGGCTCCACGTTCCTGAGCCGGGAGAGGAACCGTTGGAGCAGGCAGGGCTTTGTGCCAGGCGCAGACGGCACTGACAGAGGCCAGAGCGGAGCGAGCCGCCCCGGGGCCAGAGGCCATGGGGCCTGACCATGGCAGCTCCGCTGCTCCCTCGCAGCTGATGCTCCGCAAGCGCGAAGCACGGCTCGTGAGGGGCGAGGGCTCCCTCCGTGCGAGCTCCGGCCCTGCCACACTGACGATTTGGGTTACGGGCGCTGCTAAACCGGCATCCTCTGCAGCCTGAGCTGCGCGGTGAGGTTTCACCATCTCTCTTTCCCCTTGTGCAGATGAGGTGACAATGAAGGAGATGGCGAAGAAAAACCAACAGCTGCGAGCGGGGGAAGTTCTCATCATTGTTGTGGTGTTGTTTATGTGGGCAGGTCAGTTGAATCTTTTCTGTCAAAAGCACGCCCTGCCCCTGGGGCCCGCTGCCTTGCCCGGTTTGCGTGTGTAATCATGTCAGGCCTGAAAAGAACCCTTCCTCCCGTCAGGAGAGCTGCGTACTCAGCTGTCAGGGCACCTCGGTTCTGCCGCAGCATCTCGAGGTGGGCAGTGCCAAGAGCAGGTGAAGCAACGGTCGGATCTGGTCCAGCAGGAAGCAGATAATGGACTTGATGAACCAATTGCCTAATTCCCCACGGCTAATCCCGTAATCTCAATTTTTCCAGAAGGCACTGATGAGAGTGCCCATCCAACAGGATGCCTCGAGCCCTTCAGACGACACCGGTCACTGTAATTATCTGGCTATTATATGACTCCAGCTCTGATGCAAAACAGGAATTTAAGAGTCTGCTCTCAGCACCCACTAGCTTAGCACGTCTGAAGTGGCTGCAGCCAGCCCTTCAGCTTGTTCAGGCTGGCAATCACACGCATGAGTTAATGGGAAATAAAGTTTGCACATGTTTGTTTTCTATTTAGAGCCCCAGCCTCCCCTGGCTGCCCGTCAGCTGCCGCTCCTGCTGCACCATAAAACATTAATGAAACCACCTTTGCTCCCTGCGAGTCACAGAGCCCAGCGGGAACGCTTCCGGTGACCCACGGAAATCGGCAGGCCAGGAAATTAGCACTAGGGTAAATCTTTGACCCACGAAAGACAACCTTTGCCACTCGATATTGAGTCCTCTCGCCCCAGTCAAACCACTGGCCTACACGCAGAGCGTGGAAACAGCTGCACACAGGATTTTCCTCGGTCAGAAGAGAAACCCAGCACAGCAGCAGTGGGTGGCTGAGCCCTGGCAGCCTAGAGTTCCCGTGGTTTGTGTCCTCCAAAGGCGGTGGTCCGTCATCTCTGCTGCTGTAAACTGTAACGACCCTGAATTTACAGGGGTTGCACCAGCCCCTGTGGCGTACAGCCACAGAAAATCCGGCCCATTTATACCAGATTCTGCCAAGATGAGAGACGTCCAGGGAGAGACGTGCAGAGGAAACGCGGCACTGATCCGAGATCTGTTGCAGAGGAGGGGGGATGGAGGGATTAACCGTGTCCCATACAGTTCTGCAGGGTTTCCTACAAGTGAATCCAGGTGACACAGAATCAGATCCACACATACTGGCTTTTTGCCCTAGAAAGTCCTGAGTTTGCCATGCGTTATTTGCATTTCCAAAGACTGCACAGGAATTATTGCTAACTACGATAACTGAATGATAAACCCAAACTACATTCAAAGGTTTCCAGAACCTCTAGTCCATGATCTTCCCAACATTTATGTCATTTTTAGTTGTGCACATTCAAATTTAAATGCCCTGCCAGTAAAAACAATCATGAATAATTACATGAAGTGACTGAACAACTGATTCATCTCCCACTGTAGCACAGTCTAAAACCGAGATCAGCGGCGGAACAAAGAATTTGCTCATATCACAGTTTGCCTTCCAGACAGATGACTTACATTTGAAAAGGAAAGTGGGTGGGGGAACTCTCTCTACATCTAGTGGGTTCTCCACAAAGTCTCAATATACAAAAACCTCTTTCCAGCTCGCAGCCTGACCTGGCCACAACCTGAACGTGTGGCGATGCTTTAGCAAGCGCAAGCTGGAACCAGTCTGTGCCCAGGGCTCTGGACTCAGACGAGACCCCAGCTCTTGTGCTGTCTGTGCTTCTGGTGGTGTTCACAGCACCGGGCTTCTTTGGGCCCCAGTTTTACCATCAGAAATCACAGGAGGTGTGACTGTGGCAGATGTTATCCTATTCTCCTAGGATCAGCCATTTGTTCACATAGGCAAGAAAGAGTCTGGACCACTGCGTTTCTCAGTAACACCTGGGGCAGCTGCCACAACAACACCTCGCTTTCTAAAGCAGCTTGCGATGACCTGGTGAAAGCTGTACCTCAGTTTTGCTCTTAGGGGAGCTGGAATATTTTTCGGTAAGGGAGAAGCAGCATCTGCCTGCGTCTACTTAACCTCTGTGTTTGTAATCTGCAGGCAGAAAAGTTATTTGGTCAAAACATCACATAAAAGCTTCCGAGAAAGACGTTTGCAGTCTTATGTGTCACGGCTGGCCCTGCCTTTCTCTTCGTGTGCCTGCGTGTGTGGGAGGAAATTTCCACTGGCAGCTTTTGCTGCCGTCACTGTTGCATATTTGCAGATGTTGTCCTGCTGCTCAGAAGGCCCTGGCTGGTTTCACACGCAGGCAGGCACGGTACCTGCCTCTCACCCGCCAGCTCCAGCTCCTTCTCTTCACCCCAGAGGAGAAAGATCAGAGGACACGTTTTCACTAACCAGAAATTCCAGGAGCCCCTGTGTTTGCAAGGCAAAGATGCCATTTAACCGCACAGTTAGTGCTGATCGCTAGCCAAACATAGGGCTTAAAACACTTGTCCCATTTAAGACAGGGAAGTTGGAATAGAATTAATCTTCTGTTCTTCCGTCTAACTAGTTTAGCATGGAATGAGGCATGGAGAAGGGAACAGCCAGAGGCCTGACTCGCTGTGTTAGGGAATGATCCTCGGGAGCAATTGTGAATGCTGCCGAGATGGCCACCAGAAGGCACGAAGCCGGCTGGCAAGCAAGGGATCTCTGATCTCTGCAGGCTCCAGGGGCTGAGCTCATTTGTGTGATCACTAATGCTTTTTCCTGTTAGGGGTGATCGCCCTGTTTTGCAGACAGTACGATATCATCAAAGATAACGAGCCAAATAACAGCAAGGAGAAAGTCAAGAGCGCCTCGGAGAACAGCACTCCCGAGCACCAGAGCGGAGGGCTCCTCCGCAGCAAGGTGAGGCGCCGCCGACACGCCGGGGGGACGGGGCAGACAATCAGCTTCCAGCTGAGCCTCAGCTCATTACCCCAAAAGCAGCCTCTGCCAAACATCCTCCCTCCAGCCGGGACGCAGAAAGGAAACGCCCCTTCACATCCACGCATGCCAGTACCACGGCTTCTTCCGTGGTCTGAGCCTCCCAGACGCAGCAGGACACCAGCACACTCCCACTTCGGGATTAGCCTGCACATAAAACAGATTTCCATCCATATTTCTGAAATATCTGATCACCTCCGGAAGATGAATGCCCTGAGCGATGCTGCAGTCCCTGAAGTGCTGGGGCCCTTACCCCACAGCAGCCCTACTGGGATCCTGCTCCTCCGTTAACGGGAGAGCTGACCCGCAGGAGCGCGGCTGGTGACACACATGATGGTATGCCGTATCCATCACGCAAGCAGACTTAAGCCTGTAATTTATACCAACTTATTTCGATTAATTTAACTTCCTTGTGTTTCCACTCACAACATGCACTGTGGGACATCCCCACCACTCCACATTTGCTCGTTATTTGAAACACTCCACTCATTTGTGCTCGTTCAGAGGCAGCCAGTGACGAACCACACAGCCCTGACCCCTCAACTCTGCCCCTTCTTCATTCTCCCAAGGGGATGGGAACAAGAACGTCTACAGAAACAAAAACCGACCAGCATGCTGCACTCTTCTCTCATGTGGCTTTTTTCCTCTAGCGATTCCTGTACATCCTTTCTTCCTTTGTCTCCTCTTCTAGTTTCCAAAAAACAAGCCGTCAGTGAACATCATTGAAGCGTGACAGCCTGCCGCCTGATAGATGGACTCCATTCCTCACTCTCACTTTCTGCCTCTGAGCCTTGATGACTAGGGAGGTGAAATATTGTTGGAGCAATTTGGAAGGAGACCTCGTGATTGTCACTTGCTGGCACACACCTCCCTGTCTGCGTTCTGCAAAACATCTGGCCAGAAAGAAAAATCCTGCAAAAAAAACCCTGAAACCCCAGCAAACAGTTAAGATGGAAAAGCATCAGTGAGACAGCTGCTGCCGGTGATCCTGCACTGCACTCAGGAATCACCTGGGCTGGAGCAACTTCTCACGCACTCCTCTCTCCACCCTCACACTCCGTCGTCTGGGATGATTTTCCTGTCTTTGGAAACGTACAAGGTTTTGTCGTACCTTTATTCCGTCTCACCGTCACCACGTCCTGACAGCATTAGGGTGAGCTCAGGCGCCAGTCCGGCGCTCCTCTCCGAGCAGGGCAGGAGGGAAGCTCATCGCAGACACGACTGGCAACCAGATTTTGGCTGCCGCGTGCTCTCGGCTCGCTTTGTCCCATTGATGTGTGTCGTGTAACACGTCTTGCAGGTGGGTTTTTAAAACAAGAAAAGAAAAAGAAGGCATCCCCCGTTTCCATTCCCACGGAGAGAGCCTCCCTGGCTGTTCTCCAGTGAGGCGGCAGCACACGTGTCCACCATTGCTGTCCCTCCTGTCTCGCACCGGTGCTCTTCGTCTCAGATAATCGCGGCACGTCCAACACCGAGCCACAGACCAACCTGAGGGGACACCAGAAGCTTTTATTTAGCCTCCAGGATCATTTAAACCATTTTCTTCATGGTATTTTCAGCTGGGCCTGAGTCCATCACCAGTGTGATAAAAGGGCCATAAAAATGTAGCCAGTCAGCAAAAAAAAAAGAAAAAGAAAAAAAATCAAATCATGATACCGGTTGCTATGCAAGGTCTCGGGTGGCAATAGCTATTTGTTGGGAAAGGCTCTTGCCTAAGGGACCTTTTTCTGAGGGCTTAAGTTCTTAAATTGCTTCTTTGAGCGGGGTTCCCGTGAGAAAGTCTGGTTTTCCTTGCACGTCCCGTCTGCACTATTTTCGTGACGTTGTTACACCAGGTACCTGCTGGAGTCAGACCTCCACAAAAAGGATGACGAGGAATGGGAAGGGGGTCGGGGTTCTCCTCTCTCCTGTTAAGTGCTTGACGTTTGTAAGCTGACAGGATCCCTGGGATCGCTGGTGCTCTGGGAGCTGGCAGATGCAAGTACATCACCTGGAAAAGATTTACTCTGTGTAGTGTGCCATGGGGTATCTGTATTTGTTTAATTATTCCACAAGACCACTCCATATGCACTGGGGATGAGGCAAGATCCTACTTGTTCCATCAAATACCAAGACAGGTTGGCCTGAGTAGGGTTTGAATCTTGTTACGACAAACCTGCACTCAGATGAGCCTGGTTTAAAAGTTCCTGCAAAGAAACAGGCTGGCAGTAACAGAGCTCAGCCATCTCTCCTCTTCCACGGTCACCAGCCTTTCCAACATTGTCAATCTGGGAGAAAGGCGCCAGGAAGTCTGCTTGCAGAGGTGTTGGTGAACAAGCAAGGGCTTCCCTTGGGCCAGTTTCCGACGGCAGGCCAACCCCAAAGGTCTCTTCAGTGGATCCTCTGCCAGAACATGCTCCTCCATCACCAAGAGGGAGAGGTCAACACCTCTGATACAGACAGAGCAATAAACATTTTATAATGTACAATAAAAGATTAAAGGCATATCTGTGTCCTTGTAGCGTCTGAGTTTTGTAATATTTCATCTCCACACGCTTCAAGCGGAACACACACCACAGAACAGGGGAACCATCTCTGTATTTCCCAGGGACTACAGCATAAAATGGTTTCTCAGTGTCTGGGTGTAGAAAAGCAGAAAGGCTCACCAGAGGCCACTCTGGCTGCAGGATGAGGGGAAAAAACCTTGCAACAGAAATACCACTACAGCCATACCCAGCACAATTCCTCAGACCTGGCTGTTATCTCCTAAGAAACGTTGTCCGGAATCCACACCCCTGTGAAGGGAGATTCAGGACAGATGGTACAGCACGTGCAAAACGATAAGGAGATGCTCTCTCCTGACCCTAGAGCAGACAGCCCAGCAAGCAGCCCTCAGAAGCTTTGGGGGTGGGGGGCTGCGTGTCTGTTTTTAAAGACAGTTGTCCCTGGGAATTCAGATCGTATCTTTTTTTATTTTTTACAGTCACTGCTGTTGTTCCCTCGTGACAAGTTTAAACTCTTTCCTTCCTAATGGACATGTGCTCACTCCTCGTTTGTTAGAAAAGAATTAAAATGTAAAGCGTCGGTGTTGGCGCAGAGTTCGGTTCCCCCCACAGTGCGGCAGGAGGTAAGGGGGTTATCGTTATGTTCCACAACAGCAGGCTCCAAAAGCGAGGTAACAACGCAATTAGTGGGGAGAAACAAATGCAGGCTGGCAGCAACTCAGCTCAGCGGAGGGACCCCAAGCTGTGCGAGTCAAGATTCTCTTAAAAGAAAAGCTTTCAGCAGCTCAGAATTGGAGTGAGGTACTAAGTCCACACTTTAGAAAAAGCTGTTTCCCATTACAGTAGAAAAAAGTTACTTAAGATCCTACTTTTCTGAGGGACAAAGATCAAGGCTGTAACTGCTGTTCCAGTATCAGCTTCCCCTGTAACCCGTCAGTCGGACACCGTGAAGGCTCCGGGGCTGTGGGACCTGAAGCCTGAGCCCATCTCTAGACGAGATGCCTCATTCCCTTCCCCAGCTGCCAAAAGATACTCCTGAGGTGTCCTACAGTCAACAAAGGGAAGAGATCAAGCAAAAAGACAAGGCGGTGCTGCAGAAAGTCACGCTGGGCTGCAGAAGAACGCACCCTGAAGGCCACCCACGCTTCCCCGCATGGTTTTGTCCAGCTGCTGATCCTGACTGGTTATGGGAAGAGGGGCTGGGAAAGGGAGGTTTCTGTGATGTTAAAGAGCGGCAGGTGGGAGTGGGCTGGCACGACAGGGATCCCAGAGAACCCTGCAAGGACCGCTTCCCCGTGGATCTCAAAAGCGAAGGAAGGCAGGCCTTCAGCCGGCTCCGCCAGAGCCGCACAGCCCCCGAGGACAAATGCCGCTGACTTCCAGGAATCCCCGGAGCAGAGACCATGGCACAGGAAGGAGCAGGAAGCTGCAAACAGAACCCTTTGCCAATACGCGCGCTGCGTGTTGAAGTTAAGCACCACTTGCCTTCTAGCCTTTCAAGCGCTGCAATATTATGCCTACAAGGACGATTCAGCCAACATATTCCTCCCCCACGAGTTCCGTGAAAGGGAGCCGCGGGAGGCGGTGTGGAGCAAACAATCCTGCGCGGCGCGTCCCTCCAACTCACAACACGCAGGGCTGAACGCTTCCCACCACCTCCCTCCCTACAACAAGCAGCAGCACCAGCTCTGTTCGCCATCTCCTCCGAGGAAAACGGGAACATTAAACGTTTTATTCCATGACCGTTCAATAGCACCAGAGGAGGAAACACCTACACGACAGAAAGCGTTAGTATAATCTCAGCTGGCACCGACTCCCTGGAGGAGACGTACGTGGAGAGGAACAGGCTGCTAATGCCAGTATTTGCCAAAGACATTAAAGGTTACATCACTCCACAGCGTATGCCACAGCTGTACACCCATTTTGCTGATAAAAATACAGCAGTTCATTGACTGAGTAGTCAGACTTCACATCCCAAGGAGAGCGCTGAAGATTATACCATATGTTATCCCAAATGTAATTTCCCCAGATTTGCAGAAAAGCTTCCTAACGACACGTAATGAGCTATTACTGGCTACTCTGGAAGCACAAGCCTAGCTGACCAAAGTCAATCAGCTCTCTAGCAGTTGTTAAAAAGCTGTACAATCAGCACGCTTCTTATGCTAAAATATCTTCTGTTTCCTCCACAAATCTGGCGTCTATTAAATCATCAGATGACCTTATAGAGTGAAATGATTATGTTCCTGCTTGCTAGTGCCTTAACCCACACGTCTCGAGGAAAGCGAGCTGGATTCTCTTTCAGCTCATGCATCAGCATCAATTTTGTTTAACTAAGTTCCAAATGAAGAATCTTTATTATTAGCAACAGAGCCAGGAAAGACACAGCTTGAATTTTAGATCCCAGATGGAGTCAGCAGAGCTGGCAGCCAGGAAAGCCATCTTGCTGCTCGTGATCTGAACACACTGGATGCAGAGTCATTGAGTGGCAATAATGACAGAGCCCCACGACGCCATTTGACACTTTCCAGCACATCGCTGTCCTTTTTCACTGACAAAATCCCCACACTTAGTGCCACCAACTGCTAGATACAACCTATTTATACCACCCAGACCTGTTCTGCTGAGGATGCCACCAGCATAGTACTGGACACCCTCTCAAACCAAAGGAAGAATACCAGCTTCCACCGTTTCACGATTCGGGACATAATTTCCTCCTCCCATTTCGAATTACCTTGCAGCCTCGCAGCACAACAGTAGGGAAGAGTTGATGAGCTTTTGAGAGGACAGCAGAAAAAGTCACGGAGTAGTTTAATTTCAGTCTCCTCGCTTTCTAGAGGCTGTTGTTAGACTGTGATGCATTGATGAATGTTGTTAAATGTTTAATTGTAAGACATTTCATCCCAGCGCTCACGCAAGGCTCACACAAAACAGTCTCTTCCAGTCTCAGCTGATGTAGTGGGATTCCACTGCAGGGAGAGTCACAAACAGAGCCCTTGGCTACACTCTAGCAGCAACACGCAGTACGTCCTTCCACGAAGGCTTAACACAGGATCCCTCCCTCGCTCCCTCCCCCTGCAGAACCTCTCCCGCTCAGCACATACAAATCACGGTTGCGATGTCAAAGGATGACATCTCCAGCAGCGAGGCTGCCCAGAAGCCTAAAGCCTTTACAAAGCGCAGGGCTGCTCCATGGCAGTGTTCATTCACGTGAGAGATTTACATTCACAAAGAGCACAAAGAACACATTCAGGAGGAGGCAGCCGCTTCTGCCTGAGGTCCTGCAGCGCAGGGGAGCGATCCAGACACAGCACACATGCAGACACCATCATCTTGCTGTCATGGTGAGGTGCTGCCTGTTCAGAATGATTTCATTTTCTCAGCATGGCTGAACTGGCAAC
Organism: Tetrax tetrax; assembly: GCA_009806455.1. NCBI lineage: Eukaryota > Metazoa > Chordata > Aves > Otidiformes > Otididae > Tetrax > Tetrax tetrax. Next base: position 147,583 of record WHYT01015529.1, on the reverse strand, counting down.
AGAATGCCTGCTTTAAGAGGAGGCTAATATAACATCCTGCCTGCTATGTATCACTTAACCTCATAAAGAGATGCGTAACAGAACCGCGACAGCTAGCATGGAAATCTCTGAGCACATGAAAGGCAGCACCTCAGCACGCACGACAAACGGAGCAGATCGCCCGCGTCTCCCTGCCGCTCTGCTCCCGCTCCGTTCCACCACTGCTCATCAGCAGCGACCATCGATGGCTGGTTGGGACAGAGCTCCGCTACCCCGGCAGAACGTGAGTGCAACAGCTGCCGCCAGGCCCGTGTTACCTCAGGGCCTCCAAAGAGCCCTCTGCCAGCAGCCTCACATCAGATAAACCCGCCGCAGGCGAGCCAGTCTGCTTCTGGAAGGGGAGGGAGGAACAGGCTCTGCAGTCAGACTCCTGCTATCCCTCTCGCCTTCTCAAAATGCCTGAACAAGGAGATTTGAAGGAAATCTTCCTTCCTCTATTACGTGTGTTGGGAAAAGGAGGACTTGTTATTAACTGGAGATCAGTTATTGACACAAAACCCCAACGCTGGGCATGCACAACCCATGCCTGTACATCCCATCAGAAAAAGGCACCCCGCGCCGCAGGAAACTGCTGTGCACAGATCGCTGTGTCATCCAGGCCGTGCTATCCCGTTAGCGCGGCCGGGCAACACCAGGCTCTGCTCCAGGCTTCGCTGCTGACCCTTCCGACAAATTGCTTCGATTCTCTGTGCCTCAGTCACTGCACATCTAGGACAGTGACTAACTTTGCCTGCTTTTTAAAGCCACTTCTTCCTGACCCGCTCTGGGTTTGAAAGGTGCTACCGAAGGCAAAATGATAAAACACATGAACCACTATGCTTAAGAACATCAGTACTGTACCTAAATTTTATTTCTTTAAAATCACAGTAGCCAAAAGTGTCACCAAAAATTCAAATTACTATAAATAAATTCAAATTACTACAACAAAACTATAGTACAATTTCCTCCATGAATAAACCTAATCTGCTCTCTGAAACCCACCTACAAACACCTAAAGGGTTCACAAGGCGCGTGCAGGCCCCGCGAGGCCCCCTGGGAAGAGCGTTTTGCAGAAGATCAACCTACCTCTGGTTTACAAATCCTCCAAATGATTGGGAGTTTCTGTGCTCCGTCAGGGAAGGAGATGGAGGCAGCATGGAGACCAGTAGCTCCTGTTGGACGGTGCAGCGTAAATGAACACGAGGTGACACTCTTCTGGGCACTCCAGAAAGCGGGCAAGGGGAGAGGCTCACAATAACAGAGCAGAAAAGAAAACGACATCTAACAGGTGCAAAATATTTATAAACTGAAGTGCAGGTGTCAGTAAATATTTTTAGAAGAAAAGTTACAAATGAAGCAAGTACAAACAATCAAAAAAGGCAAACTTTTCAGGGACAGAAAACAAAACAAGACATAACCAAACCACATACATCAACAGCTGCTCCTGAGTTCACAGCGAACTACCACACTCTGTCTTTGTCAAAGGGAGGGGGACAGCAGCCACAAACTGTTTTTGCAGCTTAAAACCTTAACAGTATTCAAAGGGAGCCAGATCACTGTAGGAGATTTAATGCCAAGGTTTAAGACCAAGATTTCAAGTAAAGTGTTACCACTTCAAAGCGCATTTTCCAGTCTCCACAACTGAAATACTACACCCTCGCATCCAACATGCTGTCTTGCCGCTTGAACACCAACTGCCTTTGTTACCTACTCTGTGAGGAGGCTGTTTGCAGTTCAAAAGATAACACAGATGCAAAACATAGAAGTTACCTACAGAAAACAGATCACATGTAAACTGCATTTCAAAACCAGTGCCAAATGTTTCTAAAACAAACTTCCACTGGCCGCCTTAAAAACAGATCATAAACCAACTTATCGCAATACAAACCCCTAAAAACCAGAACAATTAAGAACAACTCTAAATGCAGAACAAGAGCCAGCCCGGTCCCTCAGCAGCAAAATCAAACGTTAGAAAAGGTTGTGACGGGGCTGCGCTGGAAGTGGTCAGGAATGCTCTGGAAATAGCGGTGTTTGGCCAAGTCCTTCCTCACCCACTGCGTAAGGCTGTATCTTCGGGCAGGCTTCTTGTTGGGCCTTGGGTAATTTCTGCAAAGGTAAGGAAATCAGTTACACACAAGAGAAGCGTAGGTATGAGGAGCTGGAACAGCATCTTCTCTGACGACGCCTTCCCCATTCCTTGGGCTCGCAGCCGGTACCCCACTTCCCGTTATGAGATTTTAAAAGGGAAACCCCATTCTAAGAAGGCACCTCGGTAGGTAACAACACTGTCATGTTTTGTCACCTCCTCTGCAAAGCTCTTTCTCCCCGGCCTAGAGAAGGCTGAAGGCTCAACTACACAGCAGTCTGAACAAGAAGCAAGGTCTCCTCAAACTGCTCCACACACGTTAAATACTCTCACTTGCCACATCTAAGCACATTCTGAAATAACAAGACAAAACCCCACAAACTTTAAGCCGTCTTATAGGAGTAAGATTAAAAAACAAATTACATTTCAATGAGCTTGGTTATCTCCAGGCTTCAGAGTGCTACAAAGCTTTTCTACACCATTAGAGGCTGCTCTGCCCCTTCTGCTTTTTGGAAAAAAGCCAACTCTGCTACCTTATTTTTTTCTTATTTGCGCTCATGCATCAGCATAACTCAGGAAACAGCATTTATAAACTGCAGGCCCACCTGAAGAACGCACAACCGCAAGGGTCACTCCTGCAAAAACACGATCAAACCAGTTGGTTTGGAGAAGGAGCACCCGGCTGGCGCAGGATCGTCACATCCACAGCACAGTTTCATTACTGCAGCAGTTGCACAGCAAGAGCAGCCAGTGACCAGACACGTCTCAGGCCAGCAAAGCAACTTGTTCACGCCACCAGCTGGGGAGAGGTACCTGTGCGACACTCAACGTGTATTTATCAGAAAGTTCAGAAAGGCACAGAGCACCGATCTTTTACTCATTACTCGAGCGCTCCAGTACTACTGATCTCACAGGCAGTGCTGGCTGCATACACAGAAACAGCCCCTCTGTTCACAAGAGCAGATCTGAAGGCCTGGCAGTTAGCAGAACCCAACAATCCTTGAATTCATGTCACAAAATACAAAACAACCAGTAACTCCAACCCTGCTGTAGTGTTTGCCCTCCTGCTCCCCCAGCACAGGGACTACAGCTCAGCGAGAGGCAGTTCTGCGGAACACTGCCCTCGAAGCCCGCTGTCTCAAGGTGCTCTCCGTGCAGAACAGTGTGTCCTTGCCCAGGGAAAACCCAACGGCTCTCCCCTCTGCCACCGCAGTCACGCGATTCATGGTGATCACAGTTCTGCTAACACTTTTCCTTTCCAGGGAACGCAGCGTCTCTTAAACACGTCCAAGCCTCCTTCATGAACTGCAGTATCGGCTTTTATTTACCCAAAGGAATAACTTCTTGTCAAAAAAAGACAGTTCTAGAGACTTCAGAAGTGTTCTTAAAAAATTCCATGTTTTCAGGACGCAATGGTTAGGAAGAAGGGAGGCACTCCAAGACAGCTAACGAGAGGGAAGCTCATTGTCCCACGGCAGTTTGTATTGTCTGCAATACGCTGATGCCAGATGTGTGTGGCAAAAGAAATCACAGCTTTTCACAAATCCTCAGCCTTCCTTTAGAGAAGTCCCTCTCCCTTGCCCTTCTGATTCCCAGAAACAAGGGGGGCATTTCCTGCTCTCAGGGGTGCAGCCTTCACCGCCGCACCTGAGGGAAGACAAGAAGCTGTGCAATCACCACCATGACTCGTGAGTTCTTCACACCAGCAAGAGGCTTGAGCTGCTCTACAAGAGGCAAAGTCTCAGGAGCAGAGAATTTGGAGAGAGCTGTTACCTCAGTGCCTCAAGGTAACCCAACCCAGGGCTCGGAGCAAGAATCCCTGTGGCCAGTGCAGATGAGGAAAGGGGACAAGGACACCCTAGATGGAGTGAACTGCCATGGAACAGAACTTAAACCATTTTGATTTCTTTCTCCTCAGGCACAGTCCATCCCCCATCCTTCCACAACAGTTGAGACCAAACTAGAGATTTAGGATGGGATTTTCAGGCAAGTTCCACTCTCATTTAGAAACCAGGAGCTCTGATTATCTCAGCAAGAGCACCGGCAAACCGAAGCCGTGTGGTTTGCCACTAGAAAAGCCCCTAGACCCTCCTGTGGACTGGGGGGTATCACACTGCTGAGAACAGCTCACCCCCCACAGCATGCCTCCTTGCAATCTGCTTCATCAGCTCCTACCCCATCCCCGACTCCAAACCCCATCTCACATCCCTCCTGAAATAGGGTTTGTAGGTGGATTTCATTTGCTTTGAAGTGAAATTTCCCTCCTAGGCTCAGCCATAAATGTAATTCCTCCTTTATGTCAGCACAGCCCAAGTCCTGTACCTTCCCTGGGTGCTTTCCATTCAAGCAAAATGAGTTTGGGCAGGTAAGAACTGTTTCAAGATTAAAGTCTTTTCCTCAGCCAGCTCAGTACCAATCAACAGACAGACTCTTTCCAGGCAGAGTCTGCCAGCACAGCACTCATTTGTATTTCACAGATTTCTCTCTCCATATGTTCCCTTATCCTGCTCTCCCTTTCCATCACCTTAAACCCAGGGTGTGTTTTTTAAAGATATTCATCTTTATTGTTACAGTAAGACCAGATGGTGACTCTTTATAAGGTATTTCCTCCTCCTCCTCCTCTCCCTTTGATTCAAGAGATCCAAGAAAATAATTTATCAGGTTTCTCCCGGGTTGTGTTGTCTGGTAAAACTGCTAAGCATCATAAACCTCTATCAAACCAACCAAGCCTCAAGGAGAGCTCTTGGTGGAGTTCTGCTAGCAGAAGCACTCAGAGGAAGCAGCGGTTGAAGGTCAGGCAGGAGCTAGCTCAGCTTCCCAGGTACCCGGGGGTGCATGACTCTGCCGAGAGCGATCCAGCGCCAAAGAACGCAAGAACACTTGTCTGAGCAGCAGGTGGTGCAAGCAGTATCCCGTGTGCACAATCGTTAATGGCCTGTGAAACAGATCTCCTGAAGTACACGTGTTTGGGTGGAAACCAAGAGAAGGCTACGTTTAGGGAGAGAGATGCCTTTTCTGTTAAGTTTGTCCTTCCCCTGCCCTTAAAAAGAGGCCTGCCCAGCTACATCCACTGCTGAGGACAAGGCCAGGCAGAGAGCTAACACCCACTGCCAGGAGTCACAGTTGTAAAGCAGGAGCCTCATTACTTGCGTAGACTGAGACAGAACCCAGCAGAACTGCTGAGGAGGAGCTCATCCAGAAGGATATGATTCTATTTACTGCTGGATAAAGGGCAATAATGAAGTGGCAATGCTAGCAAATGGTCAGCTGGCAGAAATCTTTTGTGGTCAATTACCAGTTTCAGCCACCCATTTCCAAGCAGATGTTCAAATTGTGTCTCATTTTTACATCTGCTACAAGGCAGCCTCAGCAGCATTCAGATTCCTATGGGAAGCTGCAAATAAATGTATTTGAATATCCTCTAGAAACTAGAATGGGAGAAAGAACAACCAGAGCTATGGGTTATCTCCCAGCTCACTCGAGATGGCTAGATGCAAAGTTTACTCCGAATACAAAAGGATTTCTTCCAATTAGTCGATGTTCAAAGATGGCACATGTGGTGGGCAGTGCTACACACTCACCCAGCACAGATTTAAGAAAACTGTGTGTGTAGAGAATCTGCAAGTGCAAGATACCAGGCAGATTAATGAGAAAATAAAGCCTGTACTGTAGCCAGCCTGTGGTTCGCTCAGAGAAGAGACGAGCAAGCAGCAAGAGACAGGATGCAAGGAAGAGCAGACGGATTACGCAGAAGAGGGGATGGCAAGTCAAACACTACCATAACACAAATGCCAGGAGATTTGCAATACAGAACAGAGATAAAGATTTGCAGCAGCAATACATTAGTTACTGCTTTCCAAAGGGAATTCCCTCGCTGGCTCTGAAACCTGCTAGTTTTCCTTCAGGAATTTCTTGGATCATTCTGCATTTCTGCATCTCCTACGCAAAGGATACACAAGACGTGGCTGAAGATCCGGGTGCACAGCAGCACCGTCCAAGGTCAGAGTCAGCCCACTGAGAAGGTTTTTCTGGGACAACTGGGAAAGCCCACGCTGTCTGTCGGGCTGGATTCCAAGCCTACAGCTATCTGGAATAAGAGAGGTTTGCACTAATAAGAAAATCAAATTGTGTGTATCACAGATGATGTTCTTCCCCAGCAATAGATCTCTATTTCCCTCACCAGCCTCGTTCATTCGGAGCTGCTGCCTGATTTTCTGTGACTCAGAACATACGCCTTGCATTTTTAATTTGAAGGGAAGAGAAAACAGGCCATTTTAGCTTTCCTGCCACAGCCTCCTCTGCATTACTTATGCTGTATCCATACACTGGAAAGCAGCCCTGTGGCTATGCAGCTGCTCGTGCTGCCCGGGTAAGTGCAGGCTCCACGTAACGAGCCACAGAGCTGTCAGCTCCTTACAGCTCTCAAGAAATGACAATTATTGCACCCGTGAGCACTCAGAATAACCACAGTGGGAGGCCATCTCCCGAAGCTACCGGAACACTCCTTGCCCTTCAGAACACCCCAGTTCTACCCATCAACTGGTCAGATGCTGCTCTTCAGCCGATACCCATACCTGCTGCTACAGACATCTTCCTTTAAACCTCCGCGGCTGACAGCTCTTGGACAACACCCTCAAGAGGAGCAACGTGTAGAAGGTGTCAGTAGCAAATCCAAATCTCATCACTTAAGCTAAACATTCCCTGAGTCTGGGTTCATAGTTGTGGACTGACAAGAACAAGCTGCCTCCCAACACAACACGAGGACCTGTTTGGGAGCATCCCTGCTGTATAACGTTTCCCACGTGTCACAAACCATGAAACTCATCTGAAGCAGTCCTGGAACAAGACTGATTGCTGTATGGGAACTCCATGAATGGCAGTGCTAAAAAGTGTTGCAGGTGCTTTTTATTTCCCTCTGAAAAACAAGCACATTCAAAACATCAAAGAATACAAGTCCAGCAAGGCAGCCTCCTGCTACTTGTGTCCTCCGCCCCATGCTCCCGCCAGCACAGCCTTCCCCCCCCACCCGGGGTTACCTGGGGCAGCAGCTACTGTCTTCTTCATACGGACGTGCACACTCTGCGCAGAAATGTTTCTTTGGCTCAAGCTCTGCTTCCAAAATGCCTGTCTGTTGTTTCAGCCTTTCAAATAAAAGACAGTTAATTTTTTTACATGAATAAAGGTACAGAATACAGGGGGACAAAGTGTCCTATAGAACTAGTACAGACATGAACTTCTTGTAGCACTGTTCTACAATTGCAAAAATAAAAGTATTTCTTTGAATAAAGCTGCCAAGATAACCTACTGGGAGCAACGCAGGACAGCGTGTCAGCTGAGTGAACCAGCAAGTCACCGTCCTGATTAACAAGCCAGGAACCTGCAGCGAGCCCTCAAAAGCAGATTTGTCATGTTACTCAAGGCCACACTGGGAACAGCAACGCACAGGACATCTGAGTGCAGCAGCTCTGCAGAGGCCACGGGGAAGAAACACCGAAGTGACAGCTCCAGGCCCAGCTCACCGAGAGCAGACAACCCTCCCTGCGCAGTGCCTGGTGCTGCTCTGCTGCTGCCATCTGCCGGAGCCCACCCCAGAGGAGAGCAGCCACCAAGGCAAGCCAGCACAAACATCTCTTCTGTCCTCCAGACGCTGCCCAGGACTGCCTTAGCAACCTTCTCTCCCATTTGGACCAGCCCGATATTCTTCTCCCTCTTACAATATCTTACAGGGTAAAATATTAAGTGCTTTTCCCACTGTTTCAGTGCAGCTTAAGAAAAAAGCAGCAGCACACAACCAAAGTGGTTTGGGAGACTGCTGGGACATTTTTTAGAGTGCAAAGGCATTTAGAGGTCCTAAGAAATTACCTTTCTTCCTCCTCCTGTGGCACAGGAATAACTTTGCCAGGCTTCTTTCCGCTGGTTGTCTCTTCTTGCCCCATCTGGCCTACAGCTGTATCGCTTAACTGGAAAGAAAAGGAGAAAGGGGATTAACACCTAATAGAAAATAACATCTAATAGAAAATCATTCCATTTAAGTCTTGCTTATATAGTTATAGAAAAATCACACTTTCCTCCACTTGAAAAACCTCCCCTTACTGTATAAAAATGCAAGTACCAATCAAAAGGAACGGAATTAAAAACAGTTCAGTTACAAGAATTAAGATGTGTGTTTACTTTAATGCTGTTTGATGGTGGTTCAGCTTCTCTAGACTTCCCTTCCTCCTCCTCTGGAGAGCCTAATTTCCTTGAGAAACAGCTCGCTCTTGCTTTGGAAAGTTCTTGGTTTCCGGACCCAGAGGACGGTGAGGGACAGCTCGGCATCACAGGTGCTGAACTCTCATCGGCTGTACTCCGGCCACAGGCAGGGTCGGAAGAGCGCACGGGCCTTTCCACACGGCCGCTGCAGAAGCCAGGCACACCGCTGCTTGCAGAGGGAGCCTTTCCCAGGCAACCCACACCCTGGCTTTGCCGGCCACCAGGCATCAGCCCCTCCGAGGGGTCCCGGAGAACGCAGCTACCAGCAGCTCTATCATACTCCAGGCAATCCCTTATCGTTGCTTCTGAACCTCGTCTTTCCGCCTCCGCCAAGCAGTTGTCCTCCAGAGGATCTACTGGGCCAAGACTCAGAAGCTCCTGCATGCCAAGGTCAAACAACGTGCGCGTTACCAGGGCTGGGCGCAGGGGGTCCGCACCCAAACTGGCACTAGCCTTCGGAAGGCCGGGACAGCGCTCAGAGCCGACTGAAGAACACGCTCTGGGCAGAGGGTCCCCTGGTTTCTTTGCGACCTCTGAGGCCGGGCGTGCATCTTCGCGGACGATGGATGCCCCAGAGCAGCTGCTGCTCTCGTCCTCTGCGCTCTCTCCACTTACACTTTGGCTCAGAGCGCTTTTTCTAGTTAGGTACGGCTCAGATTCCGTGCAATCATCTGCCAAGATTTCCTGGATCTCTTCCTCGGTGTAACTGAAATGAGAATTCTCCTCTTCACTATCTGACAGTTCCAACAAGGCGTCATCTGGCTCGCTATCATCAGAACATCTGGCTGTATCTGGAGAAACGGCTACAGCACCGGGCTCTGATGCAGCAGAACTGGCAGCAAGGTCCTCACAGCCGGTATGGTCCAGAAAACGAGAGGCTCCCTGAAAGCAGGGAGAGCCCTGGGAGCAGGGCAGCAGCTTCCCTGCTCGATCTGGAGCGCTGCACTGATGACTCAGTACACAAGCTCTCTTAGCTGCCCGTGGGGCCTGAACCTGCTCGGCAGAATCCAGCAGCCTTTTGGCCCCAGGAGCCGCGGGACGAGCAGCGGGTTTGAATGTGTCACGCAGACAGCACCCAGAGGCGGGAGGGGAACAGCCATCCATCTCGCTGTCGGTTCCTGGGTCTCAGTGACCCCGTGCCTGCTGCTCACAGCTCTGGAACCCTGCTCTCAGGTGCATCTGATCCTGGTGCCCTTTGATCAGCCCTTTCAGAAAAGAAATCAGCCAGAGTCAGCTCCAACCTGCTAGCAAAAGACATCTTAAATACAAGGAACTCAGCTGCTTTCCAGAGATGCAGTATTGTAAGGGGGAAAGCAGGAACATCAGCTGAGGCACAGCAACGTTAACCCCCCGGTCTCAGGTACCTCTGCTCCTGACCATTTCGGGTCACAACAACACGTAACAAGCAGCAGTGCCCCGTTCCGTGAGTGCTCTCACACACGAGGCTGCACGGCGTCGTCAGGCAGGGCTGACACGAGGCGCGGTCCCCACCGCGAGCCGCACCACCTCCCCCGAGCTGCCGTACGCCCGGCCCCAGGCCAGGATTCACAGCTCGCACTCCGTACCACCCCAAGTACAAAGCACACTTCGGGCGTTACACAAAGCCTCGCAGACCCTTCCGTCTCCCAGCCCCCACCTGCGTCCCTCTAAGATACTAAACAAACAAAAAGTCTTTTTTGGGTTAGGAAAAACTGAGCAACGGAGGAGTAACTCTGTCAGGGAGCTACAGGGACACTCAGCAGCGTATTAGTCACAACACACTCATACAAAACACGTGTTACAATGGAAGATCAGAGGATAACGACTCTTCCTGTAAAATTCAATAGTCTAAAGGTATTCACAAACAAAACCTGCTTTCCTCTTAGGGAGGACTAAGATGAATCCTTTGACTTGAAAGCTCTGCATTTGACTCTCACCCAGCAGGAGAATCTGGACTAAGGAAAGGTATTTCCTGTCCTCTCTGACCAGCACATTGAAAGGAATACCTTTTGTCTTTCCTTTGATTACTTACTGTGTTCAAAAAGGGGGGCTTACCTACTCCAGGAATAAAACTCAGGCAGTTCTGCTGCTTCCCCTTGTCATTCTGGCCAAATAATAAAAATCAGCCCTTTCAGAGTAATGCTGTAACCACCCTGAAGGGAGAAAGTACCCCTGCAATCAGCTATGTACGTACAGGACCTACACACAAACACACGGACTCGCGGGCAGTTCTCACTCGACAGGACTTGCCTGCAGTTCTGCAATTTAGCTACGAGTGCTCCAAAGAGAAACAAAAGGCAAATAAAACCAAATTAAACATGGGTTTAGTCCTACAGAGCGTAGCAGTCTGATAATCTAGCTCCTAAACAATAAGAATGTAAAAGGGAACCAAACATTTACTTTTTGCTGGACCTGGCTTACAAAAAAAGTACATTTGGGGGTGTTTACAGGGTCAGCTTGCGGACACAGAAATGGTTCCTCTGCTGCCGTGGCCTTGCCCAGGCACCTGACCGCGCCCGGCGCCACCAGCCCTCCGCCAGCCGGCCCTGGAACAGAGCTCTGCGCGACTGACGACGCACAGCCTGAGCCCCTGCCATTCCCTGCGGAGGGGCCTTGAGTTCAGGGGCCTTGAGTTCAGGGCCGTTCGGAGATTTACACCAGGATAACGCTCCCTAAAGAGCCAGTTTTGATGGCTCAAATTGAGGTAAGACAAGGCTGCCTGCTGCCTCCCTGGCCCTCGCTCCAGCACTGGCGCCTGTACGCTCAGGCCACGCTGGAGCCAGCTCCCCCACAACTGGAAGAGCAGCAGCCACGGACGGGCCATTCTCCCAGGGGCTGCCGAAGGAAGTTACACACATTTCATGTGGGTTTCTAGCGCAGCTTCAGTAAAGAGCGAGAGCAAAAGACAAAGCTACTGAGAAGCACGGCGCTGCCGAGGCCCAGGCTCTGGCCACCTCGCCTGCCCGCTCCCCACAGCCAGGCACAGCCCTCACGAGGGCGCTGCGCAGGGATCTGCTCCCTGAAGCGAGCGCAAGGGGCGGGGGGCACCGGCTGAGACAGCAGGCACGGGCAGCAGGCCCCGGCCCCACCATCTGCCCACCGCAGGAGAGAGCGTCCTTAGAAAAACCAGACACCGAGACGTGGGGATCCTGCGGCCGCCGCAGGAAGGCAAACACCACCCCCGCAGCTCCCGGGCCTCGCCCTCTCTGTGTCACGGGCCTCCCCGCACCGGCCGCGGGCCTGCCCCTCCCGCAGCGGCCGCTTCGGGCCCCCCTCCCGCGGGCGCCGCCCCTCTGCTCCTCCTCCCGCCGGGTGCTCCCCCGACCCGGAGAAAACAGTAAAAACAAACAACAAAAAAAAAACCAAATAAGCGAACAAAAAAGCTACAATAAAACAAAAGAACCGCCGGAACCCGGGCTGAGCCTGGCGGCAGAGCAGGCCCCGCCGCGCTCACCCGCCGCCATCTTAACGGCACAGGGGGTCCCGCCCCCTCCGCCGCGAGGCGCCGCCTCATTGGCGGAGCGCGGCCGGCCCCGCCCCAACGCCCGGCTCGCCCCGCCCCTCCCCATCGGCAGCTCGGCGCTCGGGTGGCGGCGGTGACGGCCAGGCGCGGCAGGCGAGCGCCGAGCGCAGCTGATGCAACGCGGGGAAGGTTGGTGGGGCCGGGCCGGGCCGGGCCGGGCCGGGGCAACCGGGGCCTCAGCGGGC
>WHYT01015529.1:107576-129041 GCA_009806455.1 Tetrax tetrax | reverse complement strand
TTCTCCAAGCCTGACTTCCATTTCTGCCGGATACTAATTGAATCCATTGAAGTGAACCAACTAATGGTATGTTATGTCAGTAAAGATGAAAAAAAAAAAAAAAAAAAAAAAAAAAAAAAAGGCAAAATAAAGCTGTAGTACTTAGGAAAGTGAAACCAACACCATTTTTGCATAAATATCATCAAGGCCGTGGAGGCTAAGGCTGTTTGCTTCCTGTGTTAAGTTAGTTGCCAGTTCCACACTCGTCCGTTGACCTGCCCAGGTCCCTGAGAGATTTGGGTTCCCGTCCGCGGGGGCACCAGTCCAACAGCGGCGTCCTTCAGGCCGTCTCTCCCCGTCCGTCTGCAAGGCAGGAGGGAAGGACCCGTCAGCCACCCCGAGCCCCAGCTTCCCGCAGCCCGGCTCTCCTGGCCGTCCCGGAGCCACCCCCGCCCCAACACGGCCCGCGTGCTGCGCTGGGACCTGCAGCTCGGGAGCCCGAGCACCTACAGCGGCATCACCCCAAGGCGGGGCTGAACCGGACCCCCTGTCCCACGTACCTTGTGCAGGGAGGCTCTGAGCCAGCGGCTCCGCGGCGCTCCTGCCCTCCGTCCCCGAGGCTGCCGTCCCCGCCGGCTCGCTCTTAGTCCTGCTCTCGTCCGCCGGCGCTGCCTTGGCCTTCCCGTCCGGCACGGGGGAGCTCAGCGCCTCCGCCCCCGGCGGCTTTGGGCTCAGGGGGGAAGGAACCGGCCCCGGGCCCAGTGAAGGCTTCTTGGCTACCGGAGGGGGGATCTTGCCAGGTTTCCGTTGCGCTTGCACCTTGCCGGGGCCCTGCTGGGTTGCAGCCGGAGCCGCCGAGCGCTGCCCGGAGAAATTCATCAGCTCGGCCACCAAGTTCCGCTTCAGGTCGGCCTGCGCCTCGGGGGACGAGGCCGTCTCGATCACCAGCTTCCTGGAGCTCTTGGCGAAGATGAAGCTGGCGGTGGAGGCCGGCGATTTGTGCCTGGGGGAGAGCTGGCCGTCCCCCGGGGGCCCGTCGGGGCCCGGCAGAGCCGCTCTGCTGCCCGGCAGCTTCTCCGCAGCCTCCCCGGAGGACAAGGCGGCGGCCTTGAGGTGCACGGCGTGGTGGAGCTGGTTGGAAGGCACCGCGTCTTTGGCAGGAGGGGGCTGCCGCGTGGACAGGGACCGGCGGACGGGCTTCTGGGGTGCCGGCCTCTCCTCGGCACCCGCCCCGGCCCCGGCGGGCGGCTCCACGCTCACGGAGCGCAGCCGCACCATCTGCAGCAGCGAGGGCGTGACGATGGGCAGGCTGGCGTCCTCCTTGGGCACCGGGCCGCTCTTGCTCCGCGACGCCGGCTCCTTCTTGGCCTCGGCCTGGGGGCCGTTGGTCGCCTTCTTAAGGCTGGTTTGGGGCGGCAGAGCCAGAGCTGAGGGCAGCGGGAGAGGCGGCGGCGGAGGCACGGTGGCCTCAGGAGGGGGCTCGGCAGCGGGGGAAGGCGACTGCGGTGCCCCAGCCGGCAGCCCTTGCTGCTGGCTGCGCGAGGAGACGGTGGCCGAGAACAAGGAAGATGGAGCCGCTGGGCTTGGTGCCGCTTTCTGCTCGGCCGCCGGAGCCGGTGCGACATCGGGCAGGCTGGAGAAATAGGCTTCATCCGGAGGGGGGAAGTCCGCCATGGACAGGTCGTGCTCCTCGGGAGCTGGCGGGGGCGGCGGGGGCCAGGCAGCATCGACGGGGGCTTCGGCGGCGGCCTGGGGGCTCCCCTCTGCCTTCTTCGCTGGCGGGGGAGGCGGGTGGTAGGCAGGCGGCGGCGATGGCGGTGGAGACTTGCCGGTGGGCTTGGCCGAGGGCTCCTGGGCAGTGCCGGGCGCCGGTGGGGCTGGCGAGGGGAGGAGGGGGCCGGCAGGGGCTGTGGGCTGCTGGGGCTTGGTGGGCGGCGGGGAGAAGGGAGCGGGCACCTTGGGGTGCGGCGGGATGATGAAGCGGTCCGAGCGGCAGGGCAGCGTCTCGGGGGGAGCCGGGTCCGAGGCCGAGGAGGAGATGGAGGTGAGGGAGGAGGAGACGGAGAGCGCGGGCGACTGCAGGGAGCAGACTCGGTCCGGCTTCTGGGGCTGAGCCCTGCCCGGGGACGCGGATGGGGGTCCCAGCCCCTTGGCGGGCAGTGTAGGTGTCCCGCTCTGGCTGGAGTAGCCGCTGGAGGGGGACATGGTGCGGTCAGACCCATCTGGGCAGCTCCACTTGGGCTGGGCATGGGGCTCCCTCAGCACCACCGTCACTCCGGGGCTGCCCCTCGAGGCCTCGGGGGAGCTGGTGCCGGCCAGGCTCTCGGAGCGGAGGCTGCTGGTCTCGCTCAGCGACGACGGGGAGAAGACGTCGTCCTCGGCGGTGGGGCTGAAGGGCTCGGGGCGCGGGGACCAGGGCGTGCCACTGTCCCGCTGGGACCGCCGGTCGGGTTTGGGGGGCAGCCCCAGCACCTTGGGCTCCCCCTCGGCCTTCTGATGCAGTGAATAGGTCCTGCGAGGGGGGGCCGGGGGCTTCTTCATCTTCCTGAGGGAAACGCTGCGGGCGGAGGAGCGCTCGCTGGCCAGGCTGCCCGTGTCCGAGCCCTCCGCCTGGCTGCTTGTGCTGTACGCGGGGGACGCCCGGCCACTGCTGCCCCCCACGGCCAGGAGCCCGGGGGCGGTGGGCACGGGGCCGGTGGCAGGCTTGGAGCAGGAGCTGGTGAAGCTGGCGGAGCTGTAGACGCTGACCTGGTCGGTGTCGGAGCGAGCCGCCGCGTCCACCTCGCCGCGTGGCCCTGCCTCGGGCTGCCGGCGGTCGGAGCCGCCCTGCGAGGAGATGGTGGAGCTGTTGGAGACGATGGTCTCCGTGGATTGCGAGTGGCTCCAGTTGTCGCTGGAGGACGAAGGCTCACGGCTGCGGGCGCTGTGCTCTGAGAAGCGGGCGAGGGAGCGCACCGAGGCCGGGCTGGACGACACCAGGCTGCAGCGGCTCAGCGTCCGCACGCTGCTCCGTGTCAGGGCCACCACGTCCACCATGGGCGGCAGGATGGCATTGGGAATGATCTTGGACATGTAGGTGCCCTGCGGCGAGATGGACATGACGGGGCTCAGCAGCTCCGGGGGGCTGGCGTTGGTGGTCATGCCTGGCACGGCCAGCGACTTCGGCCTCACCATGGGCGACAGCTTGGCCGCCGTCTTCCTCCCCAACAACGTGTCGTCGTAGTAAACCCGGTCGATGTGCTTCTGCAGGGCCGTGTCCGCCTCCTCCAAGGCTCCCAGGCGGACGCGGGCGCCCCCGGGGACAGCCAGCGGCTGCAGCTTCCCGTCGATGGTGGGGATGCGGATGGCGTCGCCGGAGATCTGCCCGCCGTTCAGCAAGAGCTGCGGCGCCTGGCTGCCCCCGTGCCCCGCCTGCCCTCGCCCCTCGGCATCGGGGCGTCCCTTGGCTTCCAGGCTGTTCCTGAGACCTGGGAGCAGGGAGAGATGAATTCTGTGTGATCCCAGGGCAGACACAGCGAGCCAAGGCAAACAGAGCCTGGGCAACCAGAGCAGACTCTAAAAATGCCCCCATGCCCCCCGTGATTACCCAGCTCCTTCTGAACATGCTGAGGGATGCCCAGCACCGTCGTCCTCCTCTCCTTCCTCTTCTTACCGGCCCTCTCCGAGGATTTGGGAAAGGAGTCGTGCGGTCGGAAGGTGGAACCTGCGAGAGGCGTGAGTGGGTCCAGCTGTCGTGAGGGGGACCCTGGCCAGGGGATCCCCAGCGCCCCCAGCACCCCCCTGCTGCTGGAGATGCTCCGGGACAAGCCGGGCTCGGACATCTGGCACAGCTCAGCGCGGCACCGGCAGCTACCAGACAGCCGCACGGGCTGGGCAGGGAGGAGACGGCATCTGTCCGTCCGTCCACCCCCTCGCCCAGCTCTGACTCAGCCGGAGCTGCTCTCTTCTCTCCAAGGGCCCCCAAATCCCCGCGCTGGCTCGTGGCCGCGCCAGCGCAGAGCCCAGCCTTCCTGCCACGCACCCCGGCCCCCCTCGCGCCCCCTCGGCTCGCGCCCCCCAGTCTCGCAGCCCCTTGAGTGGGTACCTTTCCGCTGGATCATCTCGGAGCGGATGGAGAGGGCATCCTCGGAGGCGCTGTCGGTGGCGCAGGAGGCTGCCCGGCTCCGGAGGGACACGCTGTCATCCTCCGAGGATGCGCAGGACTGTGCGGGAAGAGAGCGGGCTCAGGCGGACCCCGCGCTGCGGGACGGCGCTGCCCCGGGCCCCACCAGGCCCCTTCTCCGCCGCAAACTGACTCCGCAGCCCGGCGCTGCCGAGACAAAAGCTTCTCCGAGGGCCAAAGGCTGAGTCAGCCACGCCGGCATCCAGAATCCTCCCACCAGGAGCGGGGCCGGGAGCAGCCCCAGGGACCCCAGGCGGCCTCGCAGCCCCCTGGAGAGCAGGCGAGCCAGGGTCCCGCTCGCCAGAGGAGCACCCGAGGAAACCGGCGGCCTCAGCTCCTTGCCAAGCCGAAAACCGCCCCACGGCTGCCCCCAGCCCCGCTGAGCCCCAGAACCCGGGGCTGGAGGGCTGCCACGGCTGGGAGAGGGGCGTGGGGCTGGGGCGGTGGCGAGGATGGGGATGGGAACAGGCGGGCAGCGACACGGCTGTGCCGGGTGGTCTGCAGCACCAGTGCCCCTCTGGGCACGGCCAGCGGCACGACCCCACGATGGGCACGGCTGTCGGTGTCCCCCCAAAGCGTCTCTGAGCGCAGGTAGAGGTCTGGATGAGGCACATCAGTGTGATCCCACACCCAACCCTGCCACCACGCCACCCTGAGCCGGCCCTGCTCCCCCCGGGGGTCCCAGCCCCCCGCTGCCCAGGGGCTCAGGGGGCCGGGAGCCAGCGGGACCAGCGGCTTTGAGCAAACACAGGCGGGTGAGGCGCGGGCAGCGGGGTCAGAGCCCGGGGGAGCAGCGAACCCCAGCCCAGCCAAGAGTGGGAGTTCCTCCTCGTCAGCGGCCGGGGGGGGCCAGCCACGGGCTGGATACGGCCCACGATCCCCGCTGCACCGCCCCAACACCCCACCTCGCTCGGGGCTGCCGGGGGACACCAGTGGGGTGGGACAGGGGGATGGTGGGACCCAAGCATGGTCGGGGTCCCTGGGCAAAGCCCCACAATGCAGAGAAGGACACAGCAAGGCTGCAGATGGGGACAGGGATGGGGACAGGGGCTCGTCATGGGGCAAAGGGGACAACACCAAGGGACGCACGGCCCCTTCCCGGCCCACAGACCCCCCGGCCACGGTCCTGCAGCCTTGGCTGGTTCCCCACCTGCCCCCAAACACCGGCCGGGGTGGGGACAAAGGGGCCACTCAGCGTCCTGTCCCCCCCAGGGCAGCCTGACAGCACCGTGGGACAGAGCCGGGTCCTCGGCGGGGCTCACCTGGAGGCTGCTGGTGTCCCCGTGGTCCCAGGCACTTTTGGTCTGCTTCTGCTTCTCTGCGGAGGGAAGGCAGGGGGTAAAGCCCACCGGCGGGGCCGCCAGCCAGCCGAACGGCTGCCGATCCGGCAGCGCCGCCCGCGTGCCCCAGCGTGCTGCCGGCCCCCGGCGCTGGACTCTGGTCAGTCCCATCGTGCCGTCACCGCACGGCCAGCCAGGGGCCACCCCGGGGCAGGGGACACCTACCCTGGTGCTGCAGGGACTTCAGTCCCTCCTGGGCCTGGTGGTGCAGCTCCTCCAGGTGCGGGGGCCGCGTGCTGGGGAAGAAGACGTTGTCGGGGCATTCCTCGCCCGCCGCGTACTGCACGCTCAGCCGCTTCTCGGCCTCGCCCTTGGCAGCGCCTGCGGAGACAGAGGGGTCAGCTTGGCCGGGGAGGGGGGACGCAGCCGCGCTCCCACCAACGCACCCCCACCCACGAGCCGAGAGACGTGCCAGGCGACGGCAGCCGGTCCGGGATGACGTTATCCCACTCATCTCCGAACTGGAAACCCCACGCGAGACATCACGTCCCGCGGCTCTGCCCGGCCGGTCGATACGCAGCAGTCAGGCTGTCTCCGCCGCGAAGCCGCAGGGTTTTCTCCCTGCCAGCCGGAGCGGAGCTGGGGCACGGCGCCGCCCTCCTGCCCAGCGCCTTCATTAGGAGCAAACGAGGCAGCGAGCCGCGCGGGGCCATGGGCAGCTCGGCATAGCAGGGGCAGCACAGGGGGATTAAACGGCGACGGAAAGACGAGGACTTTCCCTTTGGAGCGCTGCAGCATCCCCAGTCTTGCAAAGCACCCAGCGAGCAGGGACCCGCCCCGTGCCCAGGCAGGCTGGGAACGGCACAGCTGAGGGAAACTGAGGCACAGCCTGGCTCAGAGGACCCGTATCCCCCCTCTCAGCCCCCCGCGTGCTGGAGACCCCTCCGTGGCATCCCGCAGCCAGCACAGAGCCCTCCACACACCGTCTCACAGCCCTGCAAACCACCACCAGCACCCTAGGGTGCCTACAACCAGCCCTGGGCCCTTGCTGGGGGCTGCGCCTGGCATCGCCCAGCCGGGGCACGGCGGCACCGCCCGCACAGCCCTGCCCGCTCGCCGCTGCCCGCTGTGAAGCATCCAACTCCTCCTGCCTGGAAAAAAACAGCTTCGGGCTGAGGAAGGGAAGGGCGAGCACAGGAAAGTGGCGGGGCTGGCAGCAGCACCCCGGGGACACGGGTGCTCAGCATCGCCGGCGCCATGCACCCATCCGCTGTCCCCCGTGTCCCCCGTCCCCTCCCGGCCAGCCCAGCCGGGCGGCGAGGCGGCTGCGTTCCGGCTGCGGCGCACAAAGGAGCAGGCCCCGAACAATGGAGCCAGCCCACCCCGCTGCGCCACGCCGCCTCGCCGGCCTCTGCCTCTGCCGGCACCGCGGCACGGCCGGCGGGCACGGGGGGCACGGCCAGGCCGGGAGAGAGGGTGGGGGCGCAGGGGACCCCTGTGCCGGTACAGGGTCCCTGCAGGGGACACGAGACACCCACAGCCCCCCCACCATCACGTTCCCCATCCCCCAAACCCTTTTCTCCCACAATTTCGGCAGCCCCTCGCCCAACGCTCCCCCCAAGCACAATCAGAGCCGCCTTCCGGCGAGAGGAGCGCAGTGATTTATTCCGTTAACTTCCCGGCGGATGAGGCCGGGGCCGGGTGACCTTCCCTGCCCTCCCCCTGGGCTGGCAGCCCCTCCTTGCCCGCTGCGGGTGGGCGAGCGCCCAGTGCCGGGCAGGCGGGGGTCCTGGCGGGCAGGGGTTGTGTAAGGACAAGGCGCTGCGCCCTCCCTCCCGCTCACTCACCCTTCTTCTTGAAGAAAGCCAGAAGCGAGGAGAGGTTCCTGCCCATGACAACCACCATGGTGGCTGGGGAGAGGGTCCGGTTCCCGCTGCCCCCCGCGGCGGCCCTGCCTATTGTGCCGGGGCAGCTCTCGCCAAGCCGTGTGCCGGCGAGGCGGATGCCGGTGGTCCCCAGCTCCCTCTCTCCGTCCTCATCCGCGCGGCGGGAGGATGCTCGGTCGAGCGAAGAGGCTCCGGCGCAGCTGCCTGCGTGCGGGGAGAAGCCTGACCCGGGGACGGCTGCGCGGTGGCAGGAGGGGACAGCCCCGGCTGCGCCCACCACGCTGCTCGGTCACGGGAGGAGGAGAGCGGGGGCCCCTCCTCTGGCCTCCCCGCTCGCCCCCGGCCTGCCAGCCTCCTCCCACGGCTGGCAGGGATCCATCCTGCCGGGCTCAGGGCCAGGATTTCCCCAACTCCCTCCTCTCGAACCCCTGGGACCCCCCCCCAGGACCCTCCTCGCCTGCTCCCCGCTGGCCACAGCATCCATGCAAACCAGTTGCTCGCTTCCACAACAGTGCAGCCAACTGGGAGGAGCTGGGAGAATTTTCCTCTGGCCCTCGGGATATGGCACAGTGGAGCCAACACTTGTCTGTCCCCAGTGCCCCCCGGAACCCGCACCCACCACAGCCCCCCCAGCCCTGCCAGGGACACCCCGCTGCCGGCACGGCTCAGCCCGTAGCGAGGGGACGTGAGCCATCGCGGGGCAAAGGGACGCGTCCTTAGGGACGAGGTGTCCGACACGGCTACGTCACAGTCACAAGAGCCGGTGGCGCTGGGGGAGAACGAGGTCTGGACCAGTCTGACCAGTAGCTCCTGCTGCTGGCACGGGGCACATGAAAGCAGAGGCAGAAATGCTGGGGATCAAGCACCGGCACAGACCGCGGCACTGATGGCCACCTGTCCCCACGGCACGAGGCGCTGCGTGCTCGCGGGGCGGGGGTGCCGGGGAGCCCCGTGCCGTCTGGCTGGCAGCGGGCAGCTGGTGCCCCGCGCAGTCGGGGAATTCGCTAATTCCCAGCCGCTGGCCCACCAGCCCCACGCGCCCAGCGCCCCAGGGAGCTCCAGCCTCCCATCTCCAGGGGTTTCGCCCCAAAAGGTGCAGAGCTCTCAGTACTCACCCAGCGCGCAGGGCTGTCCCTGTGCCACCCGGGAGCCAACGTGCCAAACGCTCCTGCCCCTGCCCTGCCAGTTCCCTGCGAGCTGCGCCCGGGGTTCACCGCAGCGGGACAGAGGCTGGGCTGCGGACAGAGCGGCGTCACCCAAGGCGGAGAGCGAGGGTCCCACCCGACCCCAGGAACCGAACGCGCAGCCCAAGGGACAGTTTGACCTTGCAAAGGGCACCTCTGAGTCCCCGGCTGGGCAGCTCCGGGATTTTTTTCCCTTAATTGCCCAGAACAGCAAATACAAGCAGCACCTTGCAGGCCATGCTATGCGTAATCCAGCACCCTCCTCCAGCACTGGCAGGATGGGCCCCGCTGCCCACGCGCCCACCCAGAAGGTGCCGGTGGCGGCGGGCAGACGCTCCCCAGCTCTTTTCACCGCGCGAGTGGACAGGGGACACAATGAAAGGGCTGAGGATGCACAAAGCGGGCAGCCACGTGCTGCGCTGAGCGCTGCCCTCTCCCCTCCGGACAGCCCGTCACGAGCCGACGGCGCGTCCAGCCCTCCGGGATGGCGAATCCAGCTCTGCCTGCAGGGATGGGGCTGCACCTGGGATCCCCCAGCATGGGAGCCCCCTGGGTCGTGGGGGACAGTCCCGTCTGCGCTGCTGGTCCAGGGCCCAGGCACAGCTGAGCTCCAGCCCCGCAGCTCTGCAAGGACGTTCCCAGGTGCCGGCAGAAGCCCGTCCCCGCTCCCCCTCCCCGTACGCGCCCCATCGCCCGCAAGGACCCAAAGGCCTGGAGACCGTCCCTTGCTGACAGACACATATCCCTGCAGCTCGGGGCAGGAGGAGCTCAGCGCCGCTGGCTGCCATCACCCGAAGGATCGTCCGGGCAGGACGCCGCGGCCCGGCCGCCAAGGAGCCTCGCGGAGCGCGGCGGGGCACGAAGCGCAGCCTCCAGTTCTCCTCCCACTCCCTGCGACCTTCGCTACCGCGTCCTCGCCCGGGCGGCCTCGCCCCAGCTCTGTCAACACACGGCGAAACCCTGCTGGGAAAGGGACTGGGAAAGGGGGGAAGCTGGGCGGGAGAGAGGCGCGATCCCGCGGCAGAGGCTGCAGACCCCGGCGGGCTGAGGGGGCCGCCGCAGCTGCAGCCGGTGCTGGCAGCAACACGCCCGGCGGGAGCTGGCGTCCCGTCCCTGGTGCATTCCTTGCGATGCACCCCAGATCGCCCCGTCCCCTCCAGGCTCAGCAGCGCTGATCCGACGCACGTGCCTCGTCGGCACACGGCAGTGGGATCCTCCCGGAGAAGGAGCCGGAGGCCTCGCAGGGCCAGGCACCCTCTCAAGGACGGACTCGCCGCCTCGGCACTGGCGCCCGCTGCTACCGGTGTCGGGGGTGGTTTGGGGGAACAAAGCATCCCCGCAGGACAGCAAAGGGGCAGGGAACCCCGGGACCCTCAGCTTGGCCTGCTTTGCCCTGTGCCGCCAGAGAGGGGCTGGAGGGCTCCGGGGTGGGCACGGGAAAGGCTGCACAAGGGAGGGTCCAGAGCTGAGACCCCGAAGGAACACGGACCAGCGATGCTGCAGGCAGGACACGGTGCTGGCCCCGCTCCCTCCCGGAGCTGCCTTAGCCGCTTTGCGTGCGGGGAGAGCCGGAGGAGATCCTGGCCCCTGTCCCCCTCCTCGCCAGGCCCGTGCCTCCCGCGAGCAGCAGGTTTGGCCGGACCCGGCTGCAAACACCCGTCTCTGCCTCGACTTGCCCTCTCTTTGCACAGCAGCGGGTCCTGCGGCAGGAGGGGCAGGGAACAGGCAGCGCAGCTCTGCCCGGCCCTTCCACCACCACTGACTCACCCCAGAAAAATGGGGAGGAGGGGGGAGCCAGCAGGCAGGAGGGAAGGGGGTCCCCAGGGGAGGAAGAGGAGGAGATCCCACCTGCCAGCGTCCTCCTGCTCGGTGGGACGGAGACCTTGCCTCCCCTCTCCCGGCAGCTGGGGCGGTACAGAGGGGAGCGAGAAGATCCCCTGTCCCCTCTCCCACCGCTTTGGGGTCCCTTCCCACCACGCGCTGCTCTCAGGCACCAGCCAGCATCACCCAGGCTCACACGCAGATTTGGAGACCTCTCACTGCGCCGGAGAGGGGCAGAGCAGCACGCGCCCGCAGATGCCGGAAGCATGGATAACACCAGTGCGGTGCACCATGAGCCCCAGCCCCGAGAGCCCCACGGAGCACTCAAAATGTGGGTCCTGCCACGGCCCCAAGAGCCCCCGCGCTCTGTCCCAGCACCCAGCCCCTCGGGTCCAGCACCCAGCCCCTCCGCACCCTCCCAGTCAGCCTCTCCCATTGCAGCAGGGCCGGCCGGTTCCCCAGCCGGTGCGACGACACAGGCAGCCCTGTCGGCATCTCCCTGCCTCTTTATGAGCCCGAGCATCTCCATCGCTCCCCTGGGTCCATCACCTCCGCTCGGGCAGCTCCGTGGCCCCAGGCGGGATGTGACACCCGCCTGTGCCACCCTCTGTGCCCCAACCTTCGATGGAGGCTGGGGGGCCGGGGGCCGCAGCCCCACGGGACGCAACCAGCCCAGCCACTCTCATCCCCCAAGCCCTTGTTGTCTCTGTGCAGGATCCGTGGCCCTGGGACACATTGCGGGATCGTGCTCTCTCCAGGCAGGATAGAGCACAATAATATTTACCGTGGCGCTGGCCACGCAGCCCGGGGGCTGCAGCCTGCCCTCGGCCTCACTGGGGGGCTGCTGCTTCGGCCGGGAAAACATCTCCGCAAAGCAAATAAACACGGCCCGATCCGCGCTGCTGGCTCGGCTCTCAAACACGATCCCACGCAGAGGCAGAAATAAAATTAATTTCAAATGGGAAAACAAACTTGGATTTTTTTTTTTTTTCTTCCTCTAACTCAGAGAGCAGAAAACGGCCCCGCATCGCCCCAGCGAGCCGGCGGCCGCGGCAAGGGAGCCAGCACAGGGCGAGCCCGCGCTCGGAGGGGAGCCGTCACCCAGCCCGGCCGGAGGCCTCCAGCCACGGCTGCTGTCATGGCGGGAGCGCGGTTGGTTGTGCAACGGTGCCGCGGCACAGCCGACTCGGCCCTGACCTCCCTGCGGCGATGAGCCGTGTCTCCCGTTCCCTGTGCTACCACGGAGCCCGTAGGAGGGTCTGGCAGCAGCCCACGGCGGGGGTCCCAGCACCACCCCAACGCCTGACTCTGCCCCGCTCCCATCCCCAGCCCCTGTTCCAGCCCAGCGAGGCTCCGTCCCGCCACATCCCCACCCCGCATTTGTCCCCTCCCTGGAGAAGCCACCGAACAGGTTTGAAGGTAAATAACAGCCTTCCCCAGCCAGGAGCCGGATCCGGGCGGGAACAGCCCAGATGGGGAGCGCGGGGTGGGAAAGGGCGGCGGGCAGCGCCTCGAGAGCGACGCAGGGCTGCGGAGGCAATGCCGGTGGCACACAGAGCCGGGGACGAGCCACCGGCACCTTCTCCCTCCCCGGAGCGATGCCAGAGTCCACGGCTTCGTTACAGCCCTGCTACACCTTCCCCGGGTGTCCTCTCCTCCAGCTCCCGCGCACGCCGCCGCAGCGCCTGCGCGGTTCCCCGCCGTGGCGCTCGGGGCTGGCTGCGTCCCCGCGGCGCGTGCCGTCATGCCCGGCGTGTTTGCAGGGTACCGAGGGCGCTCGGTAAATGGCAGCCGTGCCTGTCACAGCAGGTACTCGGCTCCATGCAGGAGCGCATCCAGGAGACGGATTAGGGACAAGACCTTGCAGGTTTTTCCGTGCACGGATCCACCGTCCTGCCCAGCACCCAGCCCCGCTCCTGCCCACGGATCTCGCTCGGCAGCACTGGCAGGCGAGGACGGGCCGAGGAGCAGCCGATGCTCCAGCGGGGATGGAGACGGACACGGCGACGTGGGATGAGGGGAGGAGATGGGAGAGAAGCCGTCAGCTGGTACTGGGGCTCCCTCCGAAACGGGGCGAGGGGGATAACCAGCGGCACAACGGCAGGTCCCGTCCCTGCCTCTTGGTGACGGGGCGCCTGCCAAGCGGGCACGGCTCGGCATGTCGGAGCTGAGCGCTGGAGGCGGCTGCCTGCCCGGGACACCCACGGATCACCTCCTCCCTGCTCCGGCTCTGCTCCAGGAGCAGGAACGCGCACCGGGAAGGGCTCGGTCCTCCCGGGCGAGTCCGGCAGGCCAGTGTGCCGGTGTCCGGAGAAAGCGCCTGAGGAAATCTCGACGCTTCCCTCACCGGGGTGGGCCCCTGCCCTTATCTGCTCCTCCGGCTGTTTGCGGAGCCGGCCCAGCGTGGGTCTGGCACGGAGAGCGGCTGCGAAGGAGAGAAGACGCCCAGCACGGCTCAGCCCACCCCGGAGCTGTGTGGCAAGAGCTGCGGCTGCCGAGAGGTTCGACCACCGGCCCCCTGGCCACGGCAGCCACCGCTGCCGGGGAGCCCCACGGCCCCGGGTCACCCCTCGCCCCAAACCTGCTTCCCACCAGGACATTTTCCCCTACAACCTGCCCCAGTGCCCACCGACGGGGATGCGGGTGCCAGGGGACCCCGCACCCACGGGAGCCCCGCGCCGGCCGCATCCCCGCTGACTCTGCGGGGCACAGCCTGGCCGGCCGCCACGTTCCTGCACCCTGACTCAGCAGGGCCCGGCGGGGCCGGCCAGATAAGGAGGCGATAAGGAGCTCTGGTCTCCCTGGCGCTCAAGGACCTTCGCTGGCGGCTCCATGCTCCGCAGGCTCCTGCCTGGCCAACCCTCTCCCTGGGGATCACCGCTCTGGTCCGTCGGGATCCAAAGGCGGTGGGTGCCCCCGCCGCTCCGTGCACAGCAGAAGCACAAAGGCGGCTGCCGACGCCTGCCCGGGCCTGACCTGCCGGCAGTGGGCATGGCGGGGCCAAATGGCGCTCCCAGGGATGCAGAGATGGGAACTGGGGATACTGGTCCAGCTGCCACAATATGCAATTAGCCTCCGACCCAAAATCCAGCAGCACCCAGGGTCTGGGTAACGGGCAGGGGCAAGATTGAGCGAGATTGAGCGGGGGGGCCCGTGCGGCGGGTACCGGTACACCCTGCCCCCAGCCGGTGATCCCGGCTGCGCCCTCCGAAATGCTGAAGCGACACAATGCAAATTCTTTCGCTTTGTGGCCGGCCGCGCCGTTGCCATGGAACCGCTGCAGAGAACAAACACAACTCGCCCCATGTTTTCTCAGCACCTTTGGCCCCAGCACCGGCCCTTGCCCCGCAAGATCTGCCCCGGCTGTATCGCACGGTGCCACATCACACCCATTTTGGGGCATCCCGAACGGAGTCGGGCTTCTCCCGGTTGCTCCTGGGGAAGGGCAGCAGCAGACATCCCCCCGTAGCCCCACAGTCCTGGTTCAGGGACCGGCAAGGGGCACCCAGGCCTGGCAGGGCGATGGGGAAGGGACGGGGTTCTGGAGAGCGACGGCAGCCAGCCAGCAAGGAGCGGAGGACGGCGCAGAGCCTGTGGCGGAGGAGATGCCGTCCCTGCGCGGCCACGGGCGACTGGTGTGACTGCTCCTGCCTCAGTTTCCCCAGGCACCCAGCAGATGCTGATGGCCAGGCCACTCCGGCACCCTCTCCCCGTGCGCCCATGGGGTCTCCCCATCCCGGCCCCCTTCTCTCTGAGCCATTTCACTCCACGCAGTCGCTCCTGGTTGACCCCAGGCCCTGTTTACCCCGCGGACAGCTCGGCTCACCGCACCCAGGCGGCTGCTGACTGCGAAGACCGAGGGAAACGGGGCCGCCGAGGGCAGAAGGGACGGCGGGGCCGGGGATCCTGTGGGGCTGGCAGGAGAAAACCCCCCGGTTCCCACCACCCCACTGTAACCCTGCTCCCACCGACCCCGGACCCCTGCCCAGGAATCTGCCAATTCCCCTCCCCGACTCAGCGCGGGCTGGGGACACGGGACAGTTCTACACCATCAGCAGGGAAATTGGCGAGAGACCATCCCTGCTCGCACCGCCCCGCGGGGGGAGCTCACCGGGACCGGGCACCCTGCGGGGCGACGGCTCACTGCGCGGGTCCGGGCTGGCGTGGGACCCCTTCCCCGCTCCCCTTCCCCACAGAAAAGGGCTCCCCCTGCCCCAAGCCTCCTCCGGGGCTTTCCAGCTGCACCCGTGGAGCCAGAGCAGAAAGAAGCAGAGCCATCGGCGCATGGACGGACAGACAGACACGCAGGGAGCGCGGCGAGCTCCCCAGGGCGCCGCGAGGGAAACCGAGGCATGGGATGGGCGCGGAGGCTGGGGAGGAGGTGACGCCGCAGCCCCCAGTCCCTGCTCTAACCGCTGCGATGCTGCTTAAGAAAAAACAAATTGGGAACGAATTCAGCTGATGATCTCTGTCCCAATAGCGCGGGCGAGGCGACGGCTGGTGCCCGGCGTGTCGGTGCAGCCCCTGCGTGCAGCCGGGGGTTCTTCCCCAGCTCCGGGACCCGGGGCCAGGGGGCCTGATCCTGCCCCCCCCCCCCCATCCAGGACAGGGAGGGCAAAGCCCCTGGCTGTGGCGGCTCAGGTCCAGCCCAGCCCCACGCCGTGGCGGGCAGCGCAGGGCAGCCAACATTCCCGGCGCGATCCCCCAAAAGGCACCGAGCCCAGGACCCCCTCGGCCGGCCCCATCGTTCCTACCTGCCCCCGGCTTCTTGGTGCGGCCAAAGGGCCAGGAGGAGCCGGCCTTGCCGCCCGCCGGGCTCCTCTTGCGGTGCGCGTTGCCCATGGGGCCACCCTCGCCCTCCACCACGGCCGGGTGGAGGAGGCCGAGGCGCTAC
The DNA here is from genome assembly GCA_009806455.1 of Tetrax tetrax. Lineage (NCBI taxonomy): Eukaryota > Metazoa > Chordata > Aves > Otidiformes > Otididae > Tetrax > Tetrax tetrax. The sequence goes on along the minus strand of WHYT01015529.1, from coordinate 113,835 downwards.
ATGGCGGAGCCGGACCAGCTCCGGCGTGGCCCGGGAGGCCGCGGGAGACGACGGCTTCTCAATCGCCAGCTCCGGCGGAGCTCAGCGTTCGCAGGCGGCTGTGTCGGAGCCAATGGTACAGACAGAGAGGAGGGGCCTGCCGGAATCACCCGTCGGATCCCACAGCACCCTCCCAGCCCCATCGCTCCGCAGGGACGCGTGGGTGCCGCGAGCAGGCCAAGCAGCCAAAGGGAGACCCTCCATCCCCAAACATCCCCCAGTGTGGGGACAGCCGGGCACAGCGCTCGCCTCCCGCCCGCTCCCACCTCCCCGGGGAGTTTGCCACGCTCCAGCGACCCGCCACCGCTTCCGCCTGCCCCTGAGCACAGCTCCGACAGCTGACGCTACGACCCCGCTCCGGGGGTCTCGGGGGTCCCAGTCCCACGGGGACACACCCCAGCCAAGCCCGGCACGGCAGGGAACAGGACTGGAGCACAGTGCTCGAGGACGCGGGCTGGGTCTGGCCGTTGCCCAACCGCAGGGCGAGCGCCCACGCGCCCGTAGCGGGACGTTAAACCCCTGCCACCCTCCCCACCGTCACCCCCGTCTCTGGGACAAGTCGCAGCCGCGCGAGCCGCGAGGGCATCCGCACCCGCGTCGGCTCCCGCCGCCGGCACATCCCTCCCACGCCCTCCCGGCTGCACCCCGCGGCTCCCCGCGCCAGCCCCCGCGCCAGCCCCCGCGCCAGCCGCGTGGGGTTTTGCAAGCAACAACAGCCGCCCACGCCACACGGACACGTCCCGCCATCGCCCACTCCGAAACGCGTACGCCAGCCTGCCCCCCCTCCAAAGCCCAGCCTTCCCTCCTGATTTTTAATTAGAACATTAAACGAACGCTGCGAGGGCAGGGAGGGGTCAGCCAGGCAGGCGGTGGGCAATTCCTGCTGGCAGTGTTTATGTTCCTTAGGTGATTCATCAAAGCCTGGGATAAATAGGAAGGACGGTTTTGTGGGAAAGGCACAAAACTGGAGAGATTAGGGAAACAAACAAACAAAAAAAATCAACTGGCAGCTCTGTCCTGACCTTCCAAGGTGATTGGCAATAAATTAATCCTTGGACTTCAGGCTCCGTCGCCGCAGCGGAAATAGCGATGGTTCCGTTTCTCAGCAGCTTGGTTTGCTGCCCGAAAGGCAAGCTCGGGGGGCCGAGACCTCCTGTGCCACGGACGGCGCCCACACCAGGGCGCCCGCACCGGCGTCCCCACGCATCTGCTGCCCCGTCTGCCGTGGGAGCTGCCGAGGGAACGGGGGATCCAGTGGGAAACTATTTTCCCCCCAGGCTGCAAGAGCTGGGTCTTCCAGGGGCATCTCCAGCCCGGGACAGGGCTTTCCCCACTGCCCAGCACCTCCCAGGCCTCCCTGGGACGTACATCCCCTCGTAGCGGCTCCAAACCGGGTGCACAGACCCCCGTGCCGCTCGCTCCCCCTCCCCAGTGACTCGGGGGGCTCCTCCGCAGCCGCACACACCAGTTTTCCCAGCAAAGCACTTCTCTTTCTCTCCCCTGCAAGGAAAGGGGAGGCTGGAGCCTGCGGCTGCCCCAGATACAGCGAGACACTTCCCCGCTTCATTCCCAAAACAGCCGCCCCCCACGCCAGCACCTGCCTAGCGCACGCGGCCACCGCCCCCAGCCGCAGCGCGCCACGGCCACGGAGGTGCCTGGAGCCGAGCCCCAAAAACTCAGCACAGCCCACGTGTGCCAGAATTAGCAAGGGGCTCACGGGGTAACACGCAGCCACGTGGCAACCCAGCTCCTCCTGGCTCCCACGTTTCCATCCCAGCAGCTCCAGCAGACCCCACTTTAACCAGCATGGCTGCCCCGGGACGCAAACCCCTCCGAAATCCGCGGACAGGCCGTGCTGCCAGCCGGCCGCTCTCAGCCTTTATCCCAGCCCCGGGTTGGAATGGCTGCACGCAGAAATCCGCAGGGAAAGCGCGGCCGGGGAGGGGAAGCGTTCGCAGCCTCCCCAGCACGCAGTTCCCGGCACCGCGGGCACGCTGCGCACCCCAGCTGCGGGGCGGCCGGTGGGAACGGGGAACTGGGGCCAGAGATGCTGACTGCAGGCAGAGCCTCCTCTCCGGGCCAGAACCCCCCGGTTTTATTCGTGGGGAGGACTCTGATAACGCGAGGAGCCGGGGGGAAGCTGCTCATGAGGCAGAGATCTCGTCATCGCGGCGTGACCGCTTCCAGCGCATCCGATCGCCCTGAGTCACGCGCTCCCTCGGCCAGGCCGGCCAGCCCGAGCGCGGGGCGGCAGGGACCCCTCCGTGCCGGATCCGTCCCTCCCGCTGTTTTATCTGCCCCTCCTGCTGTTTTCTGAACCTGATCCCTTCGCCGAGCAAACGCGGAGCGGGAGCCCAGCTGCCGGAACGAGAAAGGAATTCAGCCCTTGCTGCCCTGGCGGGGAAGTACAGCTCGGCGAGGCAAAGGTGACACAAACCCCGCTCGAGATCCCCAATCATTAACAGAAATACATAACCAGGAGGTTTGCAAACGATTTCCTGCTCAAGCCGGAGTCCAGGCCGGCTCTGCCGACGACAGCTCCAGCTCCAGCCCGCAGACGCGGAGGGAGCTCAGCTCCCTGCTCCGGGTGAGGAATTGTTTTTATCCGTGGGGACCAGCCCAGGGCTCCAGCTCCGCTTGGCAGCGAAACGCTTTTTCACCTCGCCGTCGCCCAGCTCTTCACCTCCCAGCAGCTTATGTTCCCATCACTGCCGGAGTCGGAGTCAATGATGATATTGTCTTATGAAATAAGACCTTCCTTCTACAGGGAAATACGACTCCGGCGAAATAGTTTTATCGGATCTTACGGAACGTTATTTGCAAGAGTAATTCTTCCAGTTGTCTCCAGGTGGAATAGCTGCGGTTGCAGACACACCTCTCTTTGTTCGCAGAGCCGCTCGCCCCGGCCAGCTCGGGCCAGCCAGGGGATTCCTGCTGCTCACATTTTCTGAGGCGTCACTCTTTGCCGCGCGCAGATTAACAAAATTCATTCCCACGCACGCACGGGAACAATCCCGGGGAGGGGGAGGCGGGGGGCAGCAGTGCCTACACCTCGCCTGCCCCCTCTGCGTTGAGCTCGGGACTAAAACACAAAGCCTGCGTTGACACCAAACCACGTGCCGCGCAGCAGCGGAGGACGCAGGAAATCAAATGTCCGGGGAGATTTCACATCCCGGTTGTTACCAGAGCAACACGCTGGGACAGCCCGGCCCCAAATTCCCTCAAGGACTCACCCCACGGCGTCGAGCCCGGTGCCACCGGCGCAGTCCCCACGGCAGCCCAGCCCCTGCCCCATGCGCACGGCGAAGCCGCCCCGCGCGGTTTCCAGAAGCACTTGCTGATGTTACAAAGCAGCTGCGCACATTTAAAGCTTTATTTTTAACATCAGTGTCCCCCCTCCTCAGGAAATCTGCTGCTGCCAGCCTAAGCTGGCATCAAAAGGGGAAAAAAAGCCAAGCCTAATTTAATATTTCTGGAACACCGACTCCGAGTGAAGGAATTACAAAGAATATTGCAAAAAAACAGATAAAGCAGGAGCCAAAAACTGACTAAAACCACTCGCAGACACGAGGAATCGCGAGGTGTTTGGACCCCACGGGGCCGGGGCCGTGGAGGTGCCCAAAGCAGGACGGGGCGTCACAGCGTGCAGCAGGAATTATCTCGCGGCAAAGAGTTGCACCGGCATAAAAAGGGGATGCTGCAGCCAGCGGGGGCCGTCCGCCCAGGCAGGGCAGAGCATCCCGTTGGGAAACGGGGGAGGACTCGGCCTCCAGCTGGGATGGAGCCGGCCCCCGCTCGGCATAAGGCGGCTGGTGCTCCCGGCCGGAGAGGTGGCCTGGAACCCACCCGGGAGCAGGACGACTGCGCCCTTCCTCTGATGTTTGCACAATTCCCAGCTGGGGCAGGACCCGGCCGGCTCCTGCTGCGCGAGGGCTCCTGCTGTCGGCAGCGAGGCCGGTGCAGCCTCCAGCCTCCACCGGCTCCAGCGCGCGGCTCTGCAGCCACAGCCGCCTGCGGAAAGCAGCGGGTGCTCGGCACTGCTGGAGCCAACACTCCTTCCATTTCCACAGCTCAGCCCAAACTGCCGCTCGAGGCATCCTGACCGCCCTCATACAGGGAAGCGTCACCTCCCATTTCACGGGGAAGGATGCTGGTGACCCCGGCGCGTGCCGGCGGTGTCCTGAGGACGCTCGTGGCCGTGGCCGGGCCGGAGGCGGTGAGGTAGGGTGGGGCTCCAGGCACGCTCCACATGCTGGAAGTGCGAGGAGGGTGATTCAGCCGCGCACACAAGCCGCAACCGTTGCACATCCGCGCTGCGGCCCCGCTGCACGCCAGCAAGCAAGCAGCGATGCGGTGGAACACAGCTCCTCCCAGCCCCGCCCATGCCAAACGGGACGCCGTGGGCTACCAGCACAACCAAAACCACAGCGCCAAGGGGAAGGGTCCCGCAGCCCCGGGGCCCGCCATGGCTCTGCGCAGCCCCTCCATCACCAGCACGGACCGCGGCGGGTGCTTGGCGCAGCGGATATCTAACCAAACGGCACGGCGGCAGCGCGGTGACGGAGCCCCGGCTGACACGAGCGGCAGGCTGCTTTGGCGGGGCATGCTTGCGAGGGACGGCGCGGTGAGCAGGCTGCAGGCGCCCGAGCCGTGACTGTGATGGACAGTGACTTCGCATTTTGAGGATTAGCTGGTGAATGTTACAACTTCAGGAAAAAAACAATAAAAAAAAATAAAAAAAGGCTGGCAGAGCTGCCGGGGAAGTTCCTGCGCTGCAAAAAGGAACATCACATGCTCCGGCACATCTCATATTTTCTGCTCAGGTTTCTGCGCCAGGCCACGGCAGCAGGGTCCACGCAGGGCGAGCCGGGAGGGCGGCACCGGCAGCATCCAACAACGGGCCCGGCGCAGAGCTCGGCGTCTCCCCAGGACCCTTTTCCCTTTCACTGCCGCTCCTCTCCTATCACAGATCTCTGCGCGCTCCTCCCGGCAGCAAACACGCCTGCGCGCAGCCCTGGATGCCTGGAAATTCACTCCCCGCGGCGCACCGAGGCAGAAAGTCCCAGGCGACGGCACTCGGCTGCGTTTGGGTGCCGCGGAAGCGGCCTCTCCCTTGGCAAGAGCGCGGTGACGTCCCCGCCGGAGCTGCCCTGCGGCGAGGGCACTGGCGTGACGCAGGCGACGTCCCCAATATCGCGGGGTGGGAGAGGCTCAAGCGTTTCTCCGCTGCACCAGGCGATACCTCCGGCGACCGCAGCCTCGCCGGGACGCCTGCTACTGCAAAGCAACCGCGCCGAGGAGACGAGCGTGACCAGACACGCCACCACCCATGGCTCTGCGACGGTCCCGGCCCATGGGAGGCCGGGCTGAGCCCAGGGATCCCCGAAACACAAGGTGGCAGGGACACGGCCGGGTTATGGAGACGGCCGGGGCGAGGGCCGTATCGAGGACAGGAAGGGCCACACCTGGAGCACGCAAACACCCTGCCCAGGAGGAGGAGGAGGAGGAGGAGGAGGAGGCGGCAGCGGCTGGCGTCTCTCCAGGTTCCCCTCAGCCCCGGTGACCTTCTGACTCAGCGCAGAGAGAACCTACCCACTGAACCAGCACCAGCCCTCGGGGCAGGGACGAGATTGCGCCGGGAACTGCCGGATCCAGCCTGCGGCCGTCGCAGCAGCAGCCACTGTGGCCACCGCAGCCCCTACGGCCACCAGCAGGGCCATCACCTCCTTCGCTGCCCTTCAGCCACGTCTGCTGCCACCACGGCCAGCGCCTCTGCCCCTCCTTGGCCACCACGAGACCCTTCTTTGGCCACCTCCATGGCCACCACCTCCACTCCTTTTCGGCCACCACTGTGACCCCTCACAGCCACCTTGGCTTCCACTATGACCTCTCTTTGCCCACCTCCATGGCCACCACCCTGAACCCTCCTTGCCCACCTTAACGGCCACCACTGTGACCCTTTGTTGCCCAGTACCCCAACACCTCCTCGGCCACCTCTACCTCGCCTTCTTTTCGACTACCACTGTGACCCCTTCTTTGGCCACCTCCATGGCCACCACCTCCACTCCTTTTTGGCCATCACTGTGACCCCACCTTGGCCACCACCATGGCCACCACCCTGACCCCTCCTCAGCCACTTCAGTGGCCACTACCGTGACCCCTCCCTGCCCACCACCACGGCCAGCATCCTGACACCTCCTCGGCCACCTCCACGGCCACC
>WHYT01015529.1:75987-90567 GCA_009806455.1 Tetrax tetrax | reverse complement strand
TCCCTTGTGGGGTCCCGTGGGTGCAGGACCCTTGGCGAGGTGGGGGCGTGGGGCTGGCAAACCCTGGGTGCGGGGATGGGGTGGGGGGGATGTGGGGTTCAGCACGCGGGGAGCATCCCTGGATCCTCACAGTAGGGGGGGACACACGCGTCCCCTTCGGGGCACCCAGGGGTGCTGGGGAGCCATGGGTGAGGGGTGATGGGTGGGAGCGAGCCCCCACACCCTGCTGTGACGGCAGGGTGGGCGGCCTCCCCTCCTGCCCCGCCGATGCAATGCAGAGCCGAGAACTTTGAAAAATAACGGCTGGCACCGGAGGAGCGCAAAGAAAACCCGAGCTGAGCCCTTTCCCCACCTTCCCGGGCGCTGCCCCCTCTCCGGCCGATGGGCCGTTGGGTCCGAGGCTGCGATGTGTCATCGCTGCCGAAAACTGCCTTATTAGGAGAGAAAGTACCAGCGAAAATCCGTTCTTTCCTTAAAGCCGTGGCTGCGAGGCGAGGGTGAGTGCCAGCCCGCGCTCATTCCTTGGGGGATGACCAGACATGAGCTCAGCGGCGTGGCCGGGAGGTGAGAGCATCCTCCCGCGAACCCACCGGCTCCTGGAAGCAGCAGGAAAAGCCTTGGCTCATCCCCAAGGGTTGTCCTCTCCATCCCACCCCAAAAGCACCCGGGCGAAGGCGAGACCGCGAGCGTTCGGTGGCGGCGGTGGCAGGTGCCGGGGCTGGGGTGACGGCGGGCTCGGATGACTCTGCAAAGCTCCTGCTGCAGAAGCTGCCGCTCGCTCGGGCGCTGCGCGTGCGGTGCTTTGCTCCGTCTCGGTCATCTCGCAGCCCGCCTGCGCTTCAGCAGCGCATTCCCTTGCCGTGAGGTTATGCCACATGGATAAAATCCCGGCACGTTTTACTGGGAGCGCCCATGCCGGTCACACCGGTGCCACCGGCCGTGGCAGGGGCATTTCCCTCTGGCTCTCGGTTTCGGGGTCCGTGTTTGCATCCCTCGCTCTTCCTGCATCGCAGTCGGTCACTTCCAGAGGGTTTTCTTCCTTGGTTTGCCCCTGACAGAGGTGGCAGCTTGGGTCCGAGTTGTCAGCAGAGCGTGCAAGCGCACCCCTGCCCAGCGTGCACAGCCCGTGAGTGGCACGGAGACGGTCACACAGCGGGGCCGTGGCGAGAGCACCCCAGCTCGGCCGACTGCAGGGCACCTGCGTCTGGCGGGGCGGAGAGGAAGGGCTGAGACCTGTTAAACTCATTGCTCTGGTTCACATCTCCTCTCTTTTCCAGGGACCTGATGGCAGAGCCCCAGCCCTCTCCAGAGCTGCAGCTGGATGAAGCCGGAGCATCCTCAGCCCCGCAGGGAGTGGCTGCAGGCGCTGCTCCGTGTCCGGACCTCTCGCGCAGCCCGTTGGAGCCGGCAGTGGGTGCGGGGGTGACACCCCTGCACCGGGACAGCCCAGACGCCTGCCGGGAGCTGCAGGGAGACGGCAGGGACGCGTCCTTGGAGCTAAACATGCCAGGGGCCCAGCTGGAGGAGGAGGATGCAGCCAGGGCTGGGATCCTGCTGAACATGGAAGGAATCCTGCTGGATGTAGATGCAGAAGGAGTAGGGATCCCGCTGGATGTGGATGCAGCAGGAATCCCACTGGATGTGGACACAGCAGGAGTTCTGCTGGATGTGGATGCAGAGGGAGTAGGGATCCCACTGGAAGTAGATGCAGGTGGGGCGGGCATCCCACTGGACGTGGATGCAGAGGGAGCAGGGATCCCACTGTACATGGACACAGACGGGGCAGGGGTCCCAGCCGACGCAGGCGGGGCAGGGGTCCCACTGGATATGGATGCAGAGGGGGCAGAGAGGGCAGGCAGCCCCCTGGACGCGGATGGGGCGCAGTGTCAGTGCCTGACCCTCGAGGAGCTGGGTGACTACTTCCAAGAGTGCATCGAAGCCGTCGAGCAGCTGGAGAAGGAGCGAGACAGCCTGATCGCGGAGCTGGCCCAGCTCCGGGAGCCGGCGCTGCAGGAGATCCGTCATGCCCACGAGGAGATCCAGGCAGCTTGCCGGCTGCTGGCCAAGGTGGAGCTGGAGAGGGACAACCTGAAGGATGAGATCCGGCAGATCAAACAGAAGCTCTTCAAGGTGACGAAGGAGTGCGTGGCTTGCCAGTACCAGCTGGAGAGCCGGCGGCACGACCTCTCCCAGCACGCTGCTTACCGGGACGAGCTGGAGACCCAGGCCGGGCAGCTCTCCGGCGAACTGTCCCGGCTGAAGGAGACCTGCGAGAAGGAGAAGGAGGTTTTGAGGCAAAGGTTGGAGGCTCCGCCGTGTCGGCAGGATAACCTGTACCTGCAGGAGAGCCGCCGGCTCTCCATGGAGTTCGAGAGCTTCGTGGCGGAGAGCCGGCGGGGTCTGGAGGAGCACTACGAGCCCCAGCTGCTGCGGCTGCTGGAGAGACGCGAGGCGGGGGCGAAGGCGCTGCAGGAGATGCAAGGGGAGATCCAGGGGATGAAGGAAGCCCTGCGGCCCTTGCAGGGGGAGGTCAGCCGGCTGCGGCTGCAGAACCGGAGCCTGGAGGAGCAGATCGTCCTCGTCAAGCAGAAGCGGGACGAAGAGGTCGGGCAGTACCGGGTACGCGCCCCGGCTGGGCACCCCTCGCGCCCTCGTGTTTAGAGAGGGGGGAGTCGAGCAGCCGGTGAAATGTGGATGCTGAAGGTCTCGCTCATAGGGCCAAGGGGAGGAGCAGGGAGGATGAGGAGGGTGAGGAGGTGGGATATCCCAACCCTGGGCGAAGGGCAAACCCGAGGCTACGGGGATGTGGCGGGAAGGTGCTGGGGGTTCATCAGACGGGCTGCCAGAAAAAGCTTTCTCCTGGTTATGTTCTCACCTGATCTTGACCTGCCCCTCTGACACCGCCCCAGCGAGCAGGGATGAGGGGATGGGGGCTTCCTTCCCAGAGCGGGCTGGCGGCAGAGCTGAGCGCAGGCACTGTGTGTTTCCCACAGCTTGCACTAAGGTGTGCTTCGCTGAGCTAAGGTGCTTGCAAAAGTCAGTTTTAGCTGAAGGTGGCTTTTCTTTAAAATCCCAGCCCTGCCCTTCCCATCGCCAGGAAAGGTCTCGCCTCCTGCGCCCACAGCCCAGGGGCCGGGCTGCCTCCCAAGGGTTATTTCTGGCCATGCCAGGCATCACCCCCTGCCACCTTGTCCGGAGAGAAAAGGCAATTCAATATCTGCAAGAGCACATTTGGCAAAGAGGCTCCACAATTAATCTCCTCGTTTCAACACTCCCTGTTCTCGGCTCGTAATCGCTGCCTCCTCCCAGCCTGGCTCTGCGCAGCTTCTGGGAGCTGGCGTCCCCCCTCCGTCGCTTCTCCCTGCTGAGCCGGGCACCAGGTCACCAGCACCCGCGGCTCTGCTTCTCTTGGACGTCAGGGTCCGCTCTCCCCTGGAGACAGCACTTTGGAGCATCCCTGGTGTGCCTCTGCTTTTTTTTTTCCCCCACAAATTCCTTGTTTATCTTCTCCTGACTCATAGGTTTATGCAGCTCTGACAGCTTCTCAAAACACACGTAAAGTAGTCTAGGGGAAAAACCAACCAGGCACGAGAAGCCGTGTACCCAACGCATCGCATCCCAGCCCAAGCTCCCACCTTTGAAATAAAACAAAGCTTTTTCTCAGAAGTTTTTTAAGACAGCGGTTAGCCAGCCGTCAGCCCGGCTTTGTCCAAACCAACGCCACCGACAGGCAGATCCCCGGGAGAGCGTGGGCAGCGGCTGAGCGCAGACACAGCCAGCCTTCCTCCCCCAGCTAATCCACTCTCGTCTTCTTACTCCCCAGGAGCAGATTGAGGAGCTGGAAGACAGGCTGAAGGAGCTGAAGAACGGGGTCCAGCTCCAGCAGCGCAAGAATCAGGAGCTGGAGGAGCTGAGGACCAGCCTTCACCAGGAGCTCTCCATCTACAAGTCCGTGTGCATCTCATCCCTGCGGAGCGGAGGGGCTGGGTAGGGGCTGGGAGGAGGAGGATGGTGGAGAAGAGAGGCTGGTGGTCACGCAGCTATTGGACACGGTGGGCTTTTGCTCCCGGTTCTTGGGCACGTGGCTGGTGTGTGAGCAAGGGTTCTGGGGGGGCAGCACAGCGGGAACTCCAGACATTTTCCCATCCAACAAACAGGGATTTGGTGGAAATTCCTGCACATGAGGAGCAGAGGTTGCTTTCCAAGAAGCAGGCATGGCAACTTAAAACCAAGTGCCAGTTTCCTTAGGAATATGGGGAAAGGAACTGAAGTGTAGGATGCTCTCCAACAAGAGCGAGCTACCTTCTGCTCCTGACTCGCTAGTGCTGGTGTCCTCAGCTCTTTATTAGACAGCATTTTATAGAAGCCCAGAAAATGCCCCTAAGTTCGTGGGCCATTTTACTCACCAGACTGCGTCGGTGTCACTCCAGTCTCAGCCGCACACACTTGTGACCATTATCTGTAGCTCCACTGCTACTTCGGCTTTCTTTTTTCCCCTTCTCCACCCAAACCTCCTCATGCCGGCACACCATGGGGGGGTGTTCCCTACCACAGATAGGTGCGGTTTTATTTTATCCGGGTAAGACTGGAGCATGGTAGGCACAGGGGAGGAGCTCTGTCTCAGCCTGTCCTGTCACCAGCCACTCCAAGACGTATTAACAGGAGTAACTGCACTTACACCTCCGACCCGATCCCAACAACCCCATGTCTCTGCTGCTTGGGGTCCTTCTAAATCACGGGTCTAAATCACAGACCAACATTTAAGCCTGCGTGCAGCAGCAGAGCCTCTTAACTCCTGGCAATCAGCAGATCGCCATCCCCGGAAGCGATAGCGTGCAAGGCTTCTCGTGTGTCAGGACACCTCACTCGGTTTCACGTTTGCACCAGGGACCGCGCAGTTAAGCACGGCTCCGAGAACGACATTCCCTCCTGTTAAAGCTGGTTTGTTTGCCGGGGGCTCTGGAAAGGCCAGCCCAGGGCCACACGCTCACAAGGCCAGGTCCTGAGCCAGTTTAAGCGTTTCCTACTCACTTTCTTCCATACTGCAAAAAGAACGTTTTTCAGCAATAGCATCCGCCCCCCTTCCCCGCTTTCTCCAGCCGGTGCTTCATGTCAATACTCAGCAGTCTGCATTTACTTTCTACCCGCACAGGGGCTGCTTAGAAATCTACGGGCACCTTTGCAAGTCGGAAGAAAAAGCAGACCAGGACTGTTAGGAACAATGGACTTCTCCTCCTTGTAGCAAAGAGGCACCCGCCGGGGACGTCTCCTCTTGCTGCTCGCCCTACCCGAGGCGCAGCAGCTGCCCAAAAGCAGGAACACCAGACCAGCACTCGCCTCTGTGTATTTCTGCGGGTGCTGCTGCTGATCATGTAGTAAAACTGCTTTTCCCCAGAGGAGCAGAGAAAATGCACTGAACAATGGACATTTATGTGTTTTGCTGTGTTTGGAAAATGTATCGTCTCGTTCCATAGGTGGCTTGTACAGCCTGCACAGAAGGTATTGTTCTGGGAGCCAGTGTTAGGGAGCTTGATTTTTAAAGTTTACATGCAAGGGAAGCTTTATCCTTTTAACAGGATTTTCTTTTGTATTTCAAGGGTCTGTGCTGTATTGTGACATGCTCTGCTGAGGGCCACAGAACTAGTTGGTGGATCATAGGTTTCCACTTTATATAAAGTCTCACACTGAAAATAAAGGTTGGAGTTTAAGGATCCTTTTAATTCCCAAAGCTCTGTCTTTGAGAGAAAAGAACAAGCTTGTGGGTCAAGCCAAGGTTCTTGTAAGGTATCAAACTCTTCACACTGCAGACTAACAAAAATAAAAAAAATTGTTCTGTGGCAATGGCTAAAGGCAGACCAAAATCCAGAGAGCAGCACACGAGTGCCTGGGGAGAAGCGCTCCCGTGTTGCAGCTCGGGGGTATCTACACCAGCACCCGCTCGCCCAGCGCACACGGGGCACAGACCATGCCCTCGCTTTCTCTGCTTCCTGAAGGCAGTTTGCCCTCGAGAAAGCAGTTAACACAGGAAGAGAATACCAACACAAAAATCACAAAGCTACACAGCATTTACGTAGAAAAAATTTATTCCATCTGAAGCACTTACACGCAATTAGTCATGAGGAGCATGGAGAGTAACAGGCTGCTGGTGGAACGGGACACCCTACTGGAAGATGTGCTGGAACTAGTGGTCAAGGACTAACTCCTAAAAAAAGTAATTCATCCACGTTTAATTGCTTTACAGACACCAGCTACCAATGCTGTTTCAGGTTACCGGGCATGCCATCCGTGGTACATCAGTTGGTAAAAACATACACCTTTACAACTTGGTGGCCCCAAGTTTTAAAAACCATTTCACAGAAAGGAAAGAAATATATGTGAGAACACAGCTCGAGAAACACACAATAGAGCAAAACACAGGGAAGATGAACAACGCTCTGCAGGAATAGCTAACGAATCCAAACCGCCGTCACCCAGCAGATGGGAGAAAAGGCAAAGAAGGAAGGAATGCAAAACCCAGAATTACCAGTAGAGACAAAAAATACAGCAAGAAATTTAATTTCACTTCAAGTCTGAATCTGCAAGTCTGTTTTGTATCTGCAGAGGCAGAAAAATCCGCAAAGTGCAGATTAACTGAAGGAATCCCAAGACTTCTGAGCTGTACTGAAGAGGACAAGACCTTCCACAGGCCACTTCTGAACCGCCAGCGCATTAACACTTGTCCCACCTCCACCGGCTCAAGCGGCCCCTGGCAGCTCTACTGGTTTAACTTTCCTTTAAATTAGGCAAAAGCCTGCAGCTGTAGCAAGCTAAAGACAGAAGAAGAAAAACCAACAAAACCAAGTTTGCTCCGTGTGATGAAGGCAGCTAAAACGGGGACAGCCAGCCCTAGAGGCAAGAGGCTGCCGTAGGAATCTGACCAAGGAGCTACAGCCCGCGGCACCAGCCAAGCTGGGCTAAGGCCCCTCCTCGGGGAGCGCTCGCTGTCTGGGTTAGAAGTCCTGGTGATGGTATCTACAGAAGGATGGCTGAACACAGAGTCTACGTGTGTCTCAAAACCAGTGTTAAGTCAATATCAGGGTTGAGAGGAAAGAGAAGGAAAAAGACTAAAGACAGGAGAAAGTTGTCATCTAGGATCCTTGACCTTCCGGATCCACGCTTCCTTCAGGGTCTTCATCATTATAGATGTTCTCTGCCTGCAAGACAGAGGTGGAGAACTGAAGCAGCATTTACCACTGACGGAGTTCCATCTGCTAGAACACTTCCAAAAGCCGTGGCAGTTTTTCATCTGCGGATACGTATCACCCATCCCTCACGGCCATTTAACTCTAAAGCAGCAACGCAAACAGCCCACGTCTCCAAAACATTCCTAAGTGTCCTGTAAGTTACTGTAGGGTATGGGAATCTGGTAAGTATTTATTACAGCAGCTTCCAAAAAGAACTGCACGGAAGGCTGCCAAGAACAAAGCCCCTGTGAACCCATTTATAGATAACAATTAGGCACGGGGTCTTGTTGAACGTTTTTCAAACAACTCAAGATTGTTTTCCAAAACCTTCAACAGCTGGTAATTTAGGGCCAGTAAACTTTTCCTGTTCACCACCACCCCCTCCATCCTCAGGAGGACATTTATACCACTTTCAAAGATTTCATTCTTTAAGACAATAACTAACAGAAACGTCAATTTCATCTTTGGCTCTCACACACACAGTTTTCATTCAAACACAGAAGGGATAAATTAGCTTCCGCGCCCGTACTTTCTTTTTATTAAATCATGAGAAACACAAAACAGCTTCTCAGTATTTGCAAACAATCGTTTTGACCAAACCTAAAGTGGATTTCACTATCCCTTTGAGACTTAGGCAGTGCTACAAAGTGAGTAATTCTGAGAGCTGTAAATAAAATCAGGAATGCTGAAATCCAGGCAGTTCAACACCATCTCTCACCCACCACTTCCCCGTCCCAAACAACTTACCATTTGCCAGACTTGCATGATATTATCTTCTGATACAGAACAAATCACCCAGGGCTCATTGGGATTCCAGGAGAAGTCAGATATCTTTGCAGTGTGACCACCGTGAATAAACTAGTATTGGGGAAACAGAGAGGGGAATGTTTTCACATCTGCATTGCAGAGATGAACGGGTCAAAACAACCAGTGAGATTCCAAAGACTTACCAACAGCTCTGGGGGACCATCCTCAGCATCTTCAGGGGACTGCTCTTCTCCAATTTTACTGTAAAACAGGGAGGAAAAATGAAAAGGTTGAGGTTTGTTTGCTGAAGCGTGATGCATCAACAGCATTTTGTCAGGACAATGCGACTGATTTGGGCTTTACCTCAAGTCCCAGACGTTTAGCCTGCGGTCAGTGCCACTGGAGGCCAGTATAGTTTCATTATGGGGAGACCACTGAACCTGCAGAAAAGGACACATTTAGGAAGGAAGTTAAGTTCTAAGAAGCTGTAACATGACAGACGATCACAACAAACACCGCTGTATTTTGTATCATGAGAGCACCACTGGAATTCAGATTGATAACAACTGGAAATGTGAACAGTAACGTTCTGACACGGGAGGCAGGTTTGTGAGCGTTCACACACTACCAAGGCATTTCAGCACCAAAAAGGTGCCACATGTAACCCTTCCTCTAACAAAGACCGCGTGTACGGAGTGCAAAGAGCTCTCAATGACATTAGCAGCTCCTTACCTTAATGAGGATCACAAAAATATGAACTACAGATTCCTTAGGGGCAAGGTGCAGTTTACACATGAGAAGAAATCACTGTAATTAAGCCTAACCGTCCAAAAGCTCACATTTACTACTTCTGCTGGAGATAAACCTCTCCAAAACATACCACTTAATAGGATCACAGGATTAGAAAAGAACACACAATCCTGCACAGGAACCTGACATTTCAAGATTCCCTGTGTAATTTTATTTAGAGCTAACTACAGTCTTAACCAGTAATCCTTCTACAAAAAATCTCTACATATTTTTCTTCTGAGTAAGGCATGAGTTGGAGATGGAAATACCGTATTGGCTAAGCACATGCTACCCGTGATGTTAACATTCTATATTTACACCAGCAAAATTAGTAATTGTTCGTTGTCACAGGATCTTCAGTGATCCCCTTTAATGGGTACCAGCTAAAGCCATCCTCCAGGACCAGGCTGAGCAGATGAAAACACTGCAGCCATTTCATTGTGCTGCCTGCTTCAGTCTGCTGCCCTGAATAATTTACATTCACTCAGCACCGCCGGCATTTCACCCCTATGTTGTGGTTAAAGCTCTCGACCGTTTCCTTGTTACGTTGTGCCCCTGGCTTTCTGGACACTCTTATCTCTACTGGAGCTCTACCCCACACGGAGCACTGCACAGTTCCACAACAATCAGCCAGGAAATTCTAAGCAGATCAGAGAAAAGAAGATAGTTCTTAAGTGCAAGCACATTTAATAAAAACATAGAGTGGAGAAGAATGTTTTTCGTTTTTTCCAGACAGCTAAGTAGAACTAAGTCTATGCACATAAAAGATAAGACATGTTGTTATACCTGAAATATTTCATCTTTATGTGATTCAAAGGAGTGCAACTTTAGTTTTAGGTTCCTCAAGTCCCATAGAGCAACAGTCTAGTAATGAAAAAAAAACAAAACAAACATTTTTTGGTGAAGTAACCAAGATAGACACCCACATTTACAAACCAGAAACTAAACAAGCGTGTTCCAAGTTCAGGGCGGACGCACCTTGTCAGCTGAGCCTGTGGCCAGGATAAACTCACTGTAGGGGTTGAAAGAGAGGCAGTTGACTTCAGCTGTGTGAGCATCCACGGAGTGACTGGGCTTGGAGGTGTTGTTTGACCGGGTATCCCAGCTGTAAGGGAAAAGGAGGAATGGAAACAGAGGTTTACATCCCATTTTACTGAGGGGCTAAGGAGCAGATGGGAAAGCAAGAGGGACAGAAGCACCCAGTTTCTGAAGACACGACCCCACTTACATCATGAGCTTCTGATCATCAGCAACAGATCCAAAAAGGGATTCGTGGAGCAGGTGCCAAGACACATCTTCCACTACTGCTGTATGCCCCGTGAAGATGGTCTTCGCATCCACCACTTTGCCTTCTTTTGGAACAGCACTAATATCCCACAAGCAAATGGTCTTTAAAAAAATAAAAATTTGTAAAAATTGCATCTTTAAACAGACATTCTCTTTACGTCCCCTACCTCCTCCCCCTCAAAAAGGGCCCTTGCCAAGGGACACAAAGCACGGGCCGTACCCCAGCTGCGTTTAAAGCACTCACGTGATCGTCAGAAGCACTAAGCAAATGCCCACTCAGGTTTGGGTTCCACGACAGCCCATAGCCTTCCTTCTGGTGCCCACGAAGACGCAGGTCAGGGTTACACTCTCCAGAAGGGTCTGCAAAGAGGCAGCATAAGATCTCCAGAGCCTAGTAACATTTCCAGTACATCCTGAAATCCCAGCATTAAGTTTTACTGTGCTTTACTGAACTTGGACATTTTCAGCAGGATCCCTCTCTATCCCTTCTGAGCGTTTTCCCCAGCTGAAGAATCACCTCATTAAAACACAACGCACTGAGACAACACAGAGCACTTGGTCGTCTTAGCTTAATAAAAGCACGCTGCAGATTTTTCCACTGCTATTTTTTTCCACTGATTTTTTTTTTTTTTTTTTTTTGGCTGGATAGCCTAGCAGCGGTCCATTCTAAATTAGTGCTGTAGTACCTGCAGTATTTTTCTTTCTCTCATCATCTCCAACTACACTTTGAAAGCGAGAACGGCACTTCAGACCTTCCCACAAGTGGCAGAACTAGTTCCTCCACACGACCTTGAGGAGGTCATTGGTAAGTGACTGTGAACACCCTTACAGGGTATCAGGACAACAGCTCAGCGACCCAGCAAATCACAGTTTCCAAAAAAACACTTCCCACCACCCCAAGTACCAACACATACAGTGACATGACAAAACATGCAGTAAAACAGCAAAAGGAAAAGCAGCACACCTTTCTATTGATACACACTGCTCACATATGTTTAAGCTTCATATACCTTTTACACTAAATAGCTACCTTCCCTAAAAATCAGAAGTTCTATGCAATCCACAAAACATTTTAACCTCTTTTTCACTACATCACCCCTTCCTTAGCAAGAGGTGGTTGATCTCTGAAGCACAGACACAAAGAAGCAGTAACCTGGTTTAGAAGGGTGTTTGGTGTAATCAAAGACAAGGACGTCGCTGGAGGGAGTCTTCGTAGCGATGATACATGGGTTCTGTGGCATGTAACGTGCTCTGTTCACTTCTCCCTCATGATTTATCTTGATTTCAATTTCAATTTTTCCACTAACTGACCCAAAGCCTCCAAACTCTGGAAATAAGAAGTTAGTAGTTTTAAATATTAAGCCAGTTTCAGATCAAGACAGAGATCCAGACTCAGTTACTAGTACTACCAAGCACTTATTTTGAAAGACATCACAAGAAAACCGCAAGTGGAAGAATCCAGTTTTCATCTGTATTTGTAACACCAAAATATCAGGACATTGACTAAGTTAAAGACCATTTCTTCCTGAAAATTTTTTACCATTTCAAATTTAACAAACACAAGTCCCAGATTTATCATATCTAAAACTCTTATCTGCAGTGAAGATGTGCCACACATTTGAAACAGATCTGCCGTAACGGCACTTGCAAATATAAGAAAAATCAGCATTGCAGAATAGACAAAGCTTTGGTAAAAACAAATTGCTGCATCGTCTTTAAGACACGGGAGTGTAACGTAACTGGCTAAAGCCACCTTATCTTTATCAGTAAAGTCACAATAACTTCGTATTCACAAAATTGCACAGCACTGTTCTGGCAAAAACAGGAGGGTTTTTAAATTGGGAGTCATTTATTTTTGAGAAATACTAAAACATAATAGAAACAAAGTATTTATTAGACAACACTGTGCTCATGAATAACTCTAGGAAGCCTCAAGATCAAAACACTAATTGCACAATCCAGACTTCTGGCAAAGAGGATAGCAAACTGGATCATTAAGGACTTCCACTGGGTAGATGGATCCAAGAAGTAAAAAATGAAAAATGTCTAACTTAGTTGGCTGTCAGCATTGCTACAAGATTACAGAAAGCATCGAATTCAAGTCTGATACACCAAACACAGCACAACAATCTTTTTATCCAAGAGGGGCTGGCACAACTGTCAGGCAGCAGAATTCAGACAAGAGAGCATTTCAAATCCTGCACTCCTCTTAAATAAAATATGATTTTACACGAGTGATTTTCTCACTGGAAGACTTCAGGTAATGCAGAAGGGGTACAAAAATACCAATAAGCAGTACTCCATGAAATTCAATGTCAATTCCTGAGAAAGAGAGAGGGGTGAGGTTTTCCCCTGCACCACCTTCTTTTTTCATCATTATATTACTGACATTGCATACATTCAAAAAACATTGCATTTGTCTATTAAATAAGGGTACCACTTAGAAATAAATTGATTAGTTTAGAAGTAATACCTGAACTTTGCTGCCTGAACTTTAAGGAAAGACAAACACTCTGTTGAGAAGGGAAGGAAAAAACAGTTAAAATTCCCCCAGCCACATCTTTGGTCCCTTACCTCCTTTCTCGCTATCATAGTGCGAAGCGTCAAACTGTGCGTCATCGTTAGGCAACTGCACGCTAGCTATCACCAGATGATTTTGCTCGTCTGAAGTATGGGTGCCCAGGACTAACCTGTGAATACTGAAGTCTTTGCCTTCGGGTCTGCAAGGGAAGTTACACGAGAAAGAAACACTGAGCCAGTTACACCACTTCTCGACGACAGCTCCTAACGCTAACAACACTCTCTAAACTTATTGTTGCTCTCCTGCTCCAACACCAACTCACTTCCTCCACAGGAAACCACTTACAGCTCAAGATCTCAACCTCAAATTCTCACAGAACAACACTGGCAGACCACCATTTCTGTGCCTTTCTTTAAGGGACCTTAGCAGCTCCCCCCGAGAACAACTCAGGGGTGCGACACTCGCTGCGAGCAGAACATTGCTATGGAAGCTTAGGACAAAATCATGGTTATACAGAAATTATATCTACTTATATTTTTGAGTAGGTTTTTTGCTTATTAAAAGGGAGGGTGAAGCTGGAAGAAAAAAAAAAATGGAAATAAAATGTATGAAAATATCTTCTTAGTAATGGAAGACATTTTCCCAAATTAAAACTGTCTGGACTGATTAGCTCTCTAGCGTTCACAGTCCTCAACTTGCTGCTGGCAAGGCAAGGGTACAAAAAGTGATTAAGACAGAAGGGAATTACATGCTGTCTTACTTTAACAAAAAAAAAAGGTGGTCCTAGGTTTACTATTTATTCTGCTTTAAATTAAGAAAAGGCAAGAGGATCAGTTTACCTTGTTACATCAGGAAGCCACTGGGCAGTCAAGCTGGGCCACTCCAGAGCATGGGTCATTACCAGATCGTACAAGAAGGGGGTATTCTTTTTCCATATTTTATACTCTTCATTGATCACACGTTCTTCCACTGCATCATCAAAGGCTGCTAAAGTTTGGGGTTTTTTTAAAAAATGCATAAAATTAGCCTGTATGAATGTATTTATAACATACACACAACACTGTGAGCAGGCAATTGAACAGAGAGCCAACTCTATCTCGCCCTGGGTTGCTGTTATGACTTCTCCTTTGGAGGTTGCTAGAGGATTAAAAACCCTCTGTTGCACACGCTAATGCTTAACCGATGTAAGATTCTGAATTAATACTAACAATGTCAAATTTCATAATCTCAACAGAAAATACTGAAGCTTGGTGTCACAGGACACTGTGAAGGCAAAAACCAGAATTGCAAAAACACCTGAACGTGGGAGGTCCAACGCCTGCTATAAACACAGCAGCCTAGGCGCAGCTCTGAACTACCAGTTCCCAAAAATCCAGTTTCCCAAGTCTCCTTCCGCGGCCTTGTTTTTCTCACGCACTTTCTCACACCACCTGCCACCAGCCTCCGCCACGGGAAGCGGACGAGTGCCGCCAGAGCTCGGGGAGCACACCCGCGGCACAGGGCTGCGCGGCCGCTGACATCTCTTTGTCTGCACCGGGCAGGCAGCTGCCCACAGCCCACGCAGGACACGGCATTTCTGCGGCCCTCCCCGCCTACGCCAGCCCACCCGGCTACGAGCACACGGGGTAACTCTCGGAGAACACAAACTCTCCTGCAGGCCCGGGTACAACCGGATCAGAAGGCGAAAGTGTGCGGAGGGGGGGGGGGGTGGAGGGATGCGGCCCCGGGCAGGGCCCAAACCGGCCTCGACACGCCGAGCCCCCCCCCCCAGGCCTCGGCCCCGGGGGGCGACGGGAGGCGGTGACCGCGTGGCGCGGCGGAATGTGCCCGTGGGGACCGGCGGGGCCGCCCCCGCTCCCCTCAGCCCGGCGGGGAAAGGGCGGGGGTGGCGGGGGAGTCACCCCGCGCCTCACGGAGCCCTGGGCGGAGCAGGCCGCGGAGCAGGCCGCGCCGCGGGGCCTGCGCCGCGCCGCACCCCGAGCCCTACCTTCCTTGTCCGCCATGGCGGGGCGG
>WHYT01015529.1:63735-75967 GCA_009806455.1 Tetrax tetrax | reverse complement strand
CCTCCGGCCGCGGCTCTATTGTTTCCTGCCCCCGCTACGTGCCGCTCCGGCGCCGCGCACCCCTTCGCGCGCCAACACCGGCCAATCGCCGCCCGCCGCCGGGTCGCGGCGGCCAATCGGAGGGAAGCAAGGGGCGGGGCCACGGGGCAGGCGAGCGGGCTCGGCGGTCACGTGGGAGGGCGGCCGGGAAGAAGGCGCGGGGCGGGGGGGGCGCTGGTGAAGCTCCTCTGGGAGCCGCCATTTTCCGGAGGGGAAGGGGAGGGAGGCGCGCGGCCCTCGCGCAGCTCTTAAAGCGGCAGCGCCCCGCACTGAGCGGCGAGGCCCCGGTCTGGGCGCGGGAGGGCTCGTGGCTGCGGCCGGTGTCCTCCGGTTGCCACAGTCGTGGGCAAGAGCGGGACCGGACCGGGCCGGGCCGGGCCGGGCCGGGCCGGTGCGTGTGTGGGGCTGAGGCCTGGCCCTGGCGGCCGTCCCTCCTCGCAGGGCTCCCCACAAACCTTCGGAGTACCCCCAGCTTGCTGTTCGTTGTTAATTGTCCGTAATCACTAATAATTTCCCTTTTTCCCTCATTCAGTGCGGCGGGGAGCCCTGCTCGGTACGTAGCTGGTTGTGGTCGGCCTGCTGTGGGGTGATCGGCCGTGGATCTGACCGTCTGCAGTCGAGACTTAACAGGTTTAAAATCAAAATATGTGCTTATCTGGGTGTATTTTCTCAGAGGAGCATTGCCATCTCTATTTCAAACTTCTCTTTGCAACTTCCCTAGACATTTACCTGAAAATGGAAATCCTGTGTAGCCTGTTCCTAGGGGTTGGAGTAAGAATGTAGAGACATCTAAATGTGGGATTAAAAGTAGTCCTGATTAAAAGTAGTCTTGATTATGTTATGTGCTACCTATAAATCTATCATTTGCATTATTTATGGAAGTCTTGGGCTCGGCTGTGGATGAATCTTTTAATGCACAAAAATATTAAGAAAGAGTGAGAATAGTTATTATATCTCTAAATCTGGGGAGTTCTAGGCTGAGGAATATCAATTAGCCTGGAGTTAATCAGGCTCTCCAATTTGTGTCTCTTAGATTTACAAATGAAAACTTGTGTGAAAATGAGCAACTGGTCTGGTAATTAGACTTTTAAATAGGGATTTGATACAGTTATTACTTAAAAAAAAAATTAAAAAACACTCTGCAAGAAAAGGAAGATAGGAAAACTCCTGCACTTGTGTGACAGGTTGTACTTGCCATGTGTGTGTCTAGGACTGAACCCTTCAATGCAGTCTCTGTCCTAAGAGAAAACTAGACTTTTTTTCCTCAAGAAAAATCACGTGTAAGGCTAGAGATCTTCCTTCCTGTCACATCTTGGGGTTTGGGGGCAATGCAGATTTCAGCTTACTGTGTAATGTACCAGTGGGCTCATTATTCTTTATTATTATGGTGTTTTATTATTTGAGGATGAATAAAAAGCTTGGAGTTAAACAAAACAAGGAGGAAGAAAGATGGTTCTTCCCAGAAAAGGCCAAAGTCCACTCTTTCTGTGAGGATGTAATCCCTTGGCTTCACTGGCTGAGCACAGCTCGTACCAGTTAATGAGGCCAGTGGCGTAGGATTGAACTCTGAACTTCCCCGTCTCCCAGTGACAGTTTTGATAGCAAAAACCATAAATGAGGTGCATTTAATACCCTGGTTTAAATACCTGAGCCTGTCTACAACTGTTACCAAACTGCTTTTAAGTGAAAAACCACGCTGAGCGGCAGTTCTCCCTGTTCTCCGCAGCATCCCAGGGCACGCGCCCGTGGAGGGGGCCATGTTTCCCAGTAGCAGGAAGTGAGCGAGCGCTGCTCCAGCCCAGCAGCTATGGCAGCCGACGAGAGGGACTACAACCTGACGGAGGAGCAGAAGGCTGTCAAAGCCAAATACCCGCCGCTCAACAAGAAGTATGAATGTGAGTGTATTTAACGCAGCACGTGTGCCACAGCGCAATCGCGAGGGAAGGGAGGGGAAGGAGCTAGCAGGATACGCTTTTTAGGCACGTGTGGGGTTTCTTAATGGCAGTATTGTGTGTGTTTATACTGTGGGATGCATCTGTAGCTGAATTAATAGAAATGAGACAGCTACACTTTCTTTATTACAGATAAATGCCTTTGTTGTTACTAAAAGAAATCATGACAGAGATAAATTAAGTCTCACCTTGAAAACTTTCCACTTTCAAGCTATTTCTTAGCAAGGCAGTACATAATTCTACCTCCCTTACACAGGAATTGATATTCAAGGGTATGCTGGTCTTCTCTGTGGTGTTTTTTCTCCTACATGCACTACCTGAAGATCATTATCTCTCCCTTTCCCCACCCCTGGAATGCTTTCTAAGAACTTGTTAAGCAAGCGGGTGGCAGCCCCCGGGGCTAGCTCGAGGTGCTCGCAGGAGCCCCATCAGTGTCTGCTTCCTGTTTGAGCGGGACAGTGTCTATTGCTCTGTTAGAATATGTATTTTTAGGATGCATTCAGCTCTTTATTTGATAGCAGCGCAGAAATATGGTGACATATTGCAAGAGTCACGCTGTTTCCATAACTGGAAGAGGTTTTATTCTCCTTTTACATCCACTGGAATTTGTTTGCTTTAGAGACCGTTGTTGAGAATCCATTAATAGTGTGTGAACGATCTAAACAGCATCAGAACAATCTTTCAGTGAAAGTGATCACAGCATGGCATTTATTTTACATCCCCAGTTAGCTCTGTTTCTCCCAACCTGGTAGAATTTTGCATTTCTCTAATTTCTCTAAATGAATGTAGATAATGTTCATGTAAAATTTGATACAGGCTTGGGATGTCAATCTTAGCTTATTAGCAAAAACTGCCTTCTGTTTTGTATTGCTTACTTTAAAAAAAAATCTCCTTTCTGCATAAAGGGAGTTTCTGGGTGTGGGCAGGTATATTTGTTCATCGAGCTGGATGTATTTGCAAATCTCATCCCCTGCATGAATAATTTTCAGTCCTGCAGACTTCAGCAAAAACTCTTTACTCCTGGTTGAAGTTTTTTTTATTGCGGTTCACTTGCCGAAGCCTGTTGCATTACGACGGCCGTACCTTGCACACAGTGCTGACACGTAGGGCACTGACATAGTTACATTAAACACTGGGTTTTAACCCAAGATTTGGCCTAAAGTGCTAACTTTTTCTAATATACTGGAAATAGATTACCACTGTTTCACATCTGAAAATGAATGCGAAAAGTTCTTGTTATAATAACAATGTCTGATTTTCTTTTTTTTAATCCCAATTTTTAAAATATTTCTGGTGATGTCATGCTTTTTTTTTCCCTCCCTCAGATTTGGATCACACAGCAGATGTGCAGTAAGTATGGGGAGCTGGGATGTCTCAGTATGACAAATTGATTGTAATTGCTATAAATCTGGAATACCTGCTGAAGACTGGTTGCAGATGTCTCACCTGCATAATACTTTGGGGTTGGTTTTTTTTTTTTTTTTTTTCTTCTTTTGTTATGGACTAGTAAATGATCCCATGTCTTTTTAGGCTGCATGCCTGGGGAGACACTCTGGAGGAAGCCTTTGAGCAGTGTGTTATGGCCATGTTTGGCTACATGACTGATACAGAGACCGTGGAACCTGTGGACACAGTAGAGGTAGAGGCAGAAGGTAAGGCTGCATTGACTTTTTATATTGAACTGTATGAACCCTGAAGGAGAAGGGTACCAAAATTTTGAATCTTTACATGTTGCAGTTAATTAAAATCTAGTTAAGCATCGCTGATCCAAATCTTCTAGCTGTGCAGAAGCGGTACACCTGACGTACTCTTAAAAATGTTTCGGTGTGCTTGCTGAGACAATCAACTGACTGTCTTCTCTGCTTCAACCACGCAGGACATGACATGCTGTCTCTTCTCTTCCACTTCTTGGATGAGTGGCTGTATAAATTCAGTGCTAATGAGTTCTTTATACCTAGGGTAAGTGTTCTGTTTTGATCTTTTTCCATTGTAGGTGGAGGCTGTGATCTGATAATACCAGCTCTGAATGCAATGTTACTTTAGCAAAAAAGGGGCAAAAAAGGGGCACAACAGACCACTTAAGTATAACACACGGAGAATTGAAAATGCCAGGGCAGAAAGATTTGAGAAGTGAATTGTTAAGCTTTGTTACCGCAGACAGCAGTTATTAGCTGCTGTTATACAGCAGGACAGCTCTGCTGCCTTTCTGTTCCAAGGAGCAGTGTCTCTCTTTGAGGCTGCTCAGATTCTCTGGGTTTGGATTCCATCTAACAGTGGAACATAACCTTTGTCAATGGGGTTTACTGGGGATTTCTGCCTGGAGACAGAAGATGTTTCTGACATATTTCTGCTCTCACTTTCTCTGCAGGAGGTGAAAGTGCTCTACATTGACCGAATGCAATTCAAAATAAGATCAATTGGGTGAGCTTAAACTATCAGTTCAGTATATTATCTTCACTGGAAACGCACATATTGCCTTCAGAGTCAGCGCTCTGAAATACCGTGATGTGCTGGAGTTCACTCATGCCTTCTGAAAAGCAGATTGTGGACTTTTTTTGTTCTTTCTTTCTTTTTTTTTTCTTCCTTTGAGGCTTTAAATGAAAAATCTCACTGTCCTATGCTCATCAATGAAACTAATTATAACATTTGGTAAATATTACCAAAATTCCAACCACCTCTCTTCTTTTTGCCTTTAAAGGTGGGGAGAAGAGTTCTCTTTACCCAAACACCCTCAGGTACGCAATGGTTCACCCGTCCCTATTTTACATTTTATGGGTAGGATGGGGAGGGGTGGTGTCTTTTAAATCAGACCTCTAAGGTCTCAAGAGATCCAAGTATACACACATCTGAATGGTATCCTAGGCACTGAGCTTAACATCTCACTTTCTGCTTACTTTTTTTGTGAATGCATTCATGAAACTCTTGACCTGAGCATCTCACACTAGCGAAACTCAAAAGTTGGCTTCCTTTTTGTGATGCTGATAACACAGTAAACAAATCTGTGTTCAGGTTTACGTGGGTTTGGTTTTCACACTATTATCATAGCTTTTTGCTTAGTCAGTTTTTGCTGGGTTTTTTTTCCACTAAAGAATTGCTAGAAGCAAATCCTTATCTCCTTGCCAGCTCCTTAGCTGTGTCTGTATTGGCACAGCAAATGTCGATGTTCTGTCAGGCAAGAGGAGGAATTTGTAGTATTCAAGAGCAGTAAAATAAGGGAAGAGTTACTTATTCACTGTTTGGCCTGGCCAAGTCCTTGCCATTAGTATGCCAACTTTCTTATTTATTGGAACAAAAACAGTTACAGCTTTTTGGGGAGAAAAACAAGTAAACTGGATAGCATTTGTAGAAAGTCATAAATATTGTGTATTATTGTGAACTGCTACAAGGGATGTCATTTAGAAAATCCATGCTTTTGTGTCTTTTCTCTCTAGGGTACAGAAGTCAAAGCCATAACTTACTCGGCAATGCAGATCTGTGAAGATGAAAAGCCAGAAGTTTTTGTCATCATTGATATTTAAAACAAAAGTGTGGTCGAGTGGGTACTCATCATTGGCTGGCAAAAGTCCCTTGAGAACTGTAATCCCCGTGGAAGTTACTAAGGAATCGGCCAATTCAAGTCACAAGTTGAAGGGAGTAATTGTGGGGAATGTCAGCCTGTGTTTTCACTTGAGGATGGTGAGAGAGAAATAACTGCATGCCAGGGAAAAAAAGAACTAGTTGGGGTTTTGGGGTTGTTGAGAAGAAGGAGAGTTGTAGGGGTTGAAAGTCTCTCAGGAATGCTAGTAGTCAGCTTGAAGGCTGATATGTGCATTAGGTGCTGTATGAGCTAAATAGAGAAATTAGTGGAGGTGCTAGCTAAAATACTGTATTTTTGTATGGTGGCAGGAGATAATATTCATCTACGTGATTTTATTTGCAGATCTAAGTGTTCAAATTCTGAGGTGACATCCCTCCTCCATGTTATATAAAAGCTACAAACCATCTGCAGTGGATTTAATGCAGAAAAATTTCTGCATTTCTTTTGGAAGGACACCTAAGAAAGTGCACCCATTAAAGGAACAAGCCAGCACACCGTCCTGGCTGCTGATTAAAAAAAAATAAGTCATACCAGCAGGTGGTGCTGAATTGCTGTAAATAAATCTCCACATGTGCTCCTAAAGCATGTGAGCTTCCATGAGTAGGTGGAATGCTGATGGCACCTTTTATCACTCTAAAGTAGGCAGCTTTGGTGCTGCCTTAGAAAGGGATGCACCGGCTTCTCTGTGCGTCCGCTCCCAACTCTGCCGAAAGCTGATTCCTTTTAAAAAGCAGATGATTTGGATCAGCTTCCCTGTTTCCCTTTAGGATGGACAATACAGACAATCTTTTAATGTCAAAGGATTATGGACTTCTGTTCACTGAATGGAAATTGATCAAAAATAGTCAAAAGTGTTTTGTTTTAAATCACAGGGCAGCAAACGCGCGTTACCTGCCGCTGCTGTTTAAACGGGAGGGGCGCAGCAAGGGATGGCGGGTGCTGGCCTGACCTGACCTGCTCTTTTATTGTAAATGCTGCAAGTGCCTCAGCTCTGGAGGTAGTGTCTCATCTTTATTCTGTTTTAAAGTCGTCTTAAATAGATATAGGTTTATTTGCATATCATGAAGAGATGAGGGATAAAATCCCTTTCGTTTTTTGAGAAAGCGCCAATGCTGAAATAAAACTTGGACTGAATTAATGGATTTGTCTGTGAATAATTTTGGCCAGTGGATTTTTAACACCCATGAATTACATTTGTGCTTTGTCCTCTGCTAAGGTGAGCAGACTTCTTTTTGTAAAAAAGAATGGCAATACGCCTATGCGATGGTACAAAAATAGGGACGATTTTTCACACACAGGCTTCTCTTCCCTCCTCAGGAGCAGCCCCAGGCGAGGAGCCGCACTGCGCGGAAGAGCGAGGCCCGGACCCGGTGCTGGCGCTGCTCGAACGGCCGCGGGCCCTCCCTCGGCGCGGCGAGCGCCATGGCGGCCGGCAGCGCGCGGGCTCGCCCTCCCGCCGCGGCCGCCCGGCCAGGCGGAGCGCCGCTCTCTCATTGGCTGGCTGGGTCAGGCGACTCGGATTAGCCAATCAGGCGTCGAGTTGGCAGGGCTTTGTTCTCCCGCGGCGGCCGTTGGGGCGGCGGGGAGGCCGTTCGTGCGGGCCAGCCCGCCGAAATGCGAGAATTCGGGTAGTTAACATCTAACTGCAGACGTGCTGAGACGCCCTGTGGTCACTGTGAAGTGCTCTGCTTTTAGAAATGGTGACAGGAACTTGCTAGAAAAACATCTGGAATTAACTAAGTAAGTGTTAGTCACCTTCTTTTTTAATATTTATTACATACTTACTACATAACAGGCCTTAAATTCGCCTTGTTTCATTTCCAGAGCTGTGGGAGTCTCAGCTAGCTGTTTCCTGGAAGTAGTCCTGTTCTCCCATGGCCCACTGAGGCAATTAACTACCTGAGAGTGTCTAATTCAAAAACCTGCTTAAACTGCAAACCCTTCTTTTCTTGCTGTTAGTTGAGCAAGCGCTGTAGGCTTGTCCTGTTCTCACTTTTCCCTGGGTATCTGTTAATGGCAACTATTGGAGACAGGGAGAACCTTGATGTGAATCAATATGGCTGTTCTCAAATTCTCTACGGGGAATTTTTGCTTGCTTGGCAGTAATCTCAGTCCACAGATTGTGCTAACAGGAAAGGAAACAGCATAAAATGAGACATGAGAACAAGTAGTGGCTCTTTATCAATAGTACCTGCTGTGAATGCGTTCTCTGGTCTCAGTCCTAATGTTTCTTCTATACATTCTTCCTGAGATTTTTTTCTTACGATTTTAGTACCCACCACTTAAAGTTTCTCTAGCAGGTGGAGATTCTCTGACCCACATGACTGGGAAAAAAATACAGTTACTAAAAAAGCTGAAGAGACTCCAGAATCACAGGTTGCTTGAACTCTAAGGGAAATTGTCCTTATAATGAAATGTTTTTATGCTGACTGTCAAGCAGCCGTTAAGCATCCTACATTTATACAAGCAGGAACACTTTTCTAAAGTAGCTCCATGACCTAAGTCACAAGTGTCCCACTGAAATTAAAGGGACTTGCCCTCTTTATTATGCTTAGTTTAAGCAAATCTTGCACCAGTCCTGAAAAAAAAAAAAATGGAAAAAACCTGACAACTGTACTTCCAGTGATTGCACTTTTATTTCCTTGGAACCATGTTAGTGTATTTTTGTTTAAAATTCACAGTACAAAACCACTGCATATCTGAAAAGGCAAACTCATACTATCCAGGTGCACTACAGGTGCTCTGTTCATTATTCTACTCTGCATGGCTGTGTGGATTCTTTCAAACTAGTGCTTTTCTGATCTATAAGAAGCAGTAAGGTCACTCAGAAAACAAAGTTCTTGTAAACAGGAATTCATCCTGCTGAAAACCACTTGTTTTCTTTACTCCTTTCTTACGAAGTTTCTGAAGTGTATATACATGTTAATTACAGTGTCACAAAAATGTGTTTTATGTTTCTTAGCTGCTTATTTTAGTAAGACTTTTTCAAAGCAAATCATCAATTTTTTTTTTCTTTTTAAATCTATATTGTATAGAATCTTTTAGAACTGTAAAATGGTTCACACTTTCATTGTGAACAGGAGCTCTGAGCAAGTCTTGGATGAAATATAAACCAGTTCTAAATAGTTTCCAGATAATAAGTACTTTCTGGATGATATTGAGAAGCAGTTACACTCTTGCATGTCTGTAAGTACAAAACAACCTGTTTGTAGTCCGTATTTTGCTTCTCCTAAGAATTTTAGCAATATTTAATTTTAATGAAAGTAATAAACCAGCATTAGTTGGTAGGACACAAGGAATTTAATCTTGAATACAACAGTAACAAATAGGCAAATATATCTACCTAAGGTTTGGTTTCACCTTTTCATCTACCTCATCTGGAGCATCATCCTTAACGTGTCGGACAACCAAATTATACGGTTCCTCCTCCATTGTCTCTTCATCTGATTTCCGTTCCTCCTCCAAAGCCCATTTGGAATGTTTGTTTCCTGTGGAGGAGACAAGAGAATGTTCTGCATCTAAATCGTCAGGGATGCTGTCAAAATTAGCTTCTGCTAGACACTTATGGCACAGTCTGTAGCGTCTTGTTCCTTGCTGAACAACACAGCCTGTTAGGTCGGTCACGTGGCGCTTGCATTTTCTGCAGATCAGTTTGCCAGCTTGATGTATCTAAAGAGATTTAAAATTTGAAAATGTCAGTGTTCATCCAAAAGCAGATTTATTTATTTTCTTTATTTTTTTAGAAAAAATAAAATTCACTGAATCGCTCTAAAAAAATGAAATTAAAAATACAATTTTCCAATTTAAATAATGAATAATTAAAGCTGATGTGCAGCTAGGAAGCTTTTCTGGTATTAGTTCTGGAAATGACTGAACAGCTGGGACCAGTGACACCTTGTGGTTTTTCCCTAGGCCGAGTCTCCCGCTGAAACGCCGTACCGTTTGGAAGT
Organism: Tetrax tetrax; assembly: GCA_009806455.1. Lineage (NCBI taxonomy): Eukaryota > Metazoa > Chordata > Aves > Otidiformes > Otididae > Tetrax > Tetrax tetrax. The sequence continues at coordinate 66,449 of WHYT01015529.1, read as the reverse complement.
GGTTACGTAAATGCTCCAGCCGGGTGAACCTTTTCCCACACGCCTCGCAGGGGTACGGTCGCTCCCCCGTGTGACACCGGAGATGTCGCTTCAGGTCTGCGCGTCGCTTCACTGTGTGCGTACAGAAGGGGCATTTGAATCGCATCCGAGGTAGGTCGTCTGTTACAGAGAAACAGGGACACGTCACACAGCGGTAGTCTGTCTCTGTGTACTCATCTGCTTATTTTTCAGCTTAAATAAGCAGCACTTGGCCTCTAGTCTGTCACTAAATGGGAAAAATCCCCAAATATAATCCCCCCCCAAACCGGTATTTCTTATTGAACATGTTAAACTAGCATTTGATAGTGTATTCTTTCTTATTCAGAGTATTTTTTGGATGATTATAAATACATAGCTATAATCTATAGTCATCATATCTGCCTCTTCTGTCAGCTAACAGTTCAGAGCTTTGACACTTACAATCTCTACATAATATACTAGGATGCTCAAAGTCTCAAAAATGTGCAATTATAATAAAATATAGGTACTTTAGTTTCCAAAGGCATGTACGCAAGAATGCGCCTGACAGCTTTATTCCACCATCTCAGCAATATGCGGTCAGTCCGTCAAGAGATCAGACATGTCGTGTAGTGTGGCCAAACACTCGTGAAGTTTGGGCTGGTTTGGACCGTAGGGAAACGCAGCGTCCTGCCCATGGCAGGACCTTCTCTCGTGAAGGACCTGGGTTGGACAGTGCCTCTATTCCTAACAGGAATTGTGGACATTACAAGAGAAATTGAGTCCTTTGGGTGCCCAAGTCAATTACAGCTCTTGAGGCTCCGTTAAACTCTACTTGAGGCCACGTATTGTTTTAACGTTACAGAATATCTTAGTCAAGCTCTGATTCCAGTTCTCGTGCCCTGTTCTGGCTTTCAGGTCTCTCATTCTGTTAGGCACTGTGATCTCGTAGATCAAGAAAATCATCTGCAACTCTAGGTGTCATTTTGGCTTTCATGCAGCCATACAAATTCTCTTCAAAAGATCATCTGAATTCTTCCAAATAAAGACAAACTTTGCGGAACTCTATGTATTTCTTACCTTCATTCCAACTACTCATGACACCTAAAATCGTGGGCATTGAGGTGTACAGTTCCTCTGCTTTTAATTCCATGAACTCAGGAGTTCTTGAAAGTTCTTGCTCTAGCTGAGCAACAGACCACCTCTTCGGTATCACTTCTGAGTCGGGATTGTATCCGTAATCGTCGTGATCAACATCATTCTCGGCATCAAATTCAGCCTCCTCTCTAACCCGAGAGACGTGGCCGGAGTCTGACGCAGCGCTGCCTCCGCCGACCCGCTCAGCCTTGTTTGATTTACACTGCGCAAAATCGCGGGCCTGTGACAGCCCGAGGTGCTTTCGGCGCTTTCTCGCAGAGCCCTGTTTTCTGCCTCTTTTTGACAGCTGTGTTTCTGCCCGCTGAAGGATCACCTGTGAGGACAGGTAGCTGCTGTAACTGCTCCAGGAATTCTCGTTCACCAGATTGGCCTTTTCATCCGGCACTGAATAGGAACGCCTGGGGTTGCTCTTTGCTTTCCTTCTTGACCGATAAAGAGATGGATGGGCAGGTTCACTGCTCGTGCTTTTGGCCGAAAGGCTGAGGTAATGATCCTTCTCCTTCTCGTTAATATCCAGTGAGGACTTAATGAACGTCTTGCAGACATTCAGGATATCTGTCATCTGCAGGTAGCTGGCAGCCGACATGACTTCGATCACATTTTGACCGGTTAAAGACAATATGCCTGAATACACGAAGTCCAGGATAACCATAAATGTCTCTGGAGAGAAGACCTCGAACGTCGCTATCGTCGGCTGGCTCGTCTCCTTCGCGCCCTGCGAAAGGAGCATTTTGAAATAGCCGCTGCTGGCGAAGAGCACATTGCGATGGGCTTTGAAGACCTTTCCCTCCACCAGGATATTGCAGTCACAGAACAAGTCTTGCTTCCGTTGCTCGTTTAGCTGCTCCAGGAGGTGAAACTGGTGGGAAGAAATCTCCATTCCAGTGGGAAGTAACAGCAACTCTTGCTCTGAAGTGAAAAACAAGTATAATCGTGACAGTCTAAACCAAAGTTGGGGAATCCTTCTTTAAAGAGATGAGCTCTATTTTTAAAAACATTAAAATCGTGCATATTATCACAGCCACAGTGTATCTCCAGACTCCCTGCATAACAACATGAGAGAAGACACTGAACAACTCTAAACGAGAGGAAAAGATGCCTCAGCGGGATTACTGCCTGTCCTAAAATAATTACGATTACATCGAGGATGCTGTGAACGCCTCATAGACTTGAGAAGAAGCACTGGGCCCTTCTGCCGTGGGGAGCGCCACGGGTGACGAGCGGCTCCGCGCCCTGAACGCGTTCCCGCGGGCACGGCCGCTGTCCGAGCGGGTCGGGACCGCACACGGCGGAGCCCGGGCTCCCTCGCCATTGGCGGAGGCCGCCGTCACTCACCCGCACGCCCGTCCCAATTGGTCGCTCCACCGTGGGCAGCCCGGGACGCCCGACGGCGCCGGACCCGCCCGCCACAGCGCCGAGGCGCCTCCCGGCTTGGCGGGCGGCCGCCCCCGCTCCCGCCGCGGGGACCCCAGCGCCCCGGCCGCCGCAGCAGCCGCACCGCTCCCCTCCGCCGGCTCGGGCAGGGCAGGGCAGGGCAGGGCAGGCAGCCCGCAGCCGCC
>WHYT01015529.1:32202-54394 GCA_009806455.1 Tetrax tetrax | reverse complement strand
GCCGCCGCTTACCGCCTGGGTGCTGCGGCCGGCCGCCGCTGAGCCGGGACGAGCGGGCGCTGGATGCGGGCTCCGCGGCCCCGCGTCGGGGCTGGCGCTGGCGCTGGCCGAAGGCGACGCGCGGCTCCCGCAGCCCCGAGCCCCGGCAGCCCGAACGTGAGAGAAACAAAAGGTATTTGCTGACGTGGGCGTTGGACAGAGACGCCCGAGGGCTGGGGACACAATTAAAGGGGCAACGCACCGATTGCCGCCGCAGCCCAGCGGCTCCCTCCGCCTGCCCGCCCCGCAGCCGGGGCTGCTCCCCGCCGCCCACACCCACGCGCTGCCCGGGCGGGGGTGCGGTGCCCCAGATGGTTCCCTCTCACACCTTTATGTACAGCGGGGGCCTCGATGACCCAAATCCTTCTTCACCGCGCCTGCAGCTTCCTCAGAAGGAGACGTAACATCTTGTTTCCCCCCCGTTGGTATCTGTTACGTTCTGGAAAAATACATGTCTGAAATCCTGGTACCCGAGCCTCTCACCTTCTCTCACTCCAAGTTTGCTACCTTTCCCCTTCCTCTTCTTCCCACCAGGGTCTTTTCTGTGCTCTTGACACCCCAGTTATTTCTCATAAATATTTGTTTTCCCATGAGAGCCATTCTGCCTTAACTGTATCCTTTGTGTCCTTTTTGGCCTTCCCTTCCATAAACTGAAGACATTCCATCTTGAAACAATTTACGTTCCTTTCCCCAGCAAAATGGGAAAGACCTCTAAAGACTCTTTCCTCTGATAGTTAGAAACATTCTCCCAGTATATCATATACATTTATTCATATTCAATTTATATCCGCTTATATTCTAACAATGTTTTTCACCAGCTTGATTCCCCCTTTTTAATAAACATCCATAGTTGTGTAGATTCCATCTCCCTTCAAATGTAGGCCACACTTTTAACATCTTTCATGAGACCCATTCTGCTTCTGTGATTCTCCGCTCTGTACCTGACCAGCTCAAATTAATCATTCTTGAACATGAGAGTGGTTGGAATTTACACAGTATTTCACATGAATCTTTTCAGTCCACTGGGCAATGGTGTTAATTATCAACTGAAAACCTTTCAGTGTTACGTACCTACAACTGACCAGCCTTTGCCAGCCGTGTCACATTGCCAGCCCGCAGCCATCGCCTCGTCAGTGTCATCTGCAAATGCTATGTAATTTATCCTGCTTTTACATCAAAGGCTAAAGAGCGTATTAGCAGAACTGCCTCCAAAGTCAGCCCAGAGGACCATTAGCATCTTTGTCCTCGTCTTTCCCCTTTCCGGGTAACGCAAGGCAGCCCCAGCAGCCAGCTTCTCGCAGCTCTTGCCATTAATTAACAGCACGCACCGGCACGTTGAATGCTGCGTGCAACCCCCGGGGTCACACATTTCAGAGCGTGTGTACAGGAACCTGTGGTGGTTCAGAGAGGGAAGAGAGAAACGATAAAAGCCTGGCACAGCTTCGTACTAATGTCTGTAGTGGGAGAGATACCCAAACTAGGAAAAAAATGAAGCAGGTGAGATAAATGGAAATCTATACAATCACGAGAGGATCAACAGGCGCTGAGTGTTCACTGCCTGTTCCAGCGTAAGAGAAAGGTGACAGCAAACGCAGCTGGCGGGTGGCAGGGTCAGAGCCAGCGAGGATGCGGTTCTCCGCATAACGCAGTTCGGCACTGGAGCGGCTTGCTGTGGGCTGCCGTAGGCGTGCGGTGTTTGTCAGTGTTACAGAGGGGTACTGGACATGGCCATGAGGGACACTGGAGAGTTGCACGTGGAAACACCCGGTGCCTTCAGAGGTACCCAGGTCACAGTGTAGGAGACTGGAAGAGTATTCAGGTAAAAGTCCTGCTTGTTGTGTTCTTCCATAGAGGAACCGATTTTGACTCAGAAGTCTCGAGTTGGGGAATTAATAGAATTTTGTTTATTGCCAACTAACATAAACTTTCAATTCCTGATTCCAGTAGTGAGAAATAAAGAAGACAAACAACTAAATAATCACTTATGTTGTTTAATATAAACCAGAAAAATGTATTTGCAGTGTCAGGTTTTAATACTGCTTAAGTTCATTCCTCTAAAGTTTGATTTTGCCTGTCGATTCAAATAAGTAGCACCTCTTTTTATATAATATTCTATTTATTTTTTTCAGATCCACGCCCAAATTACTTCATCTGCTGAAAATTTCCTTTAGAAGAGAACTATTTGTAAGTATTTGTCCTGTTTGACTTAGCTGATTTATCAGGCAATTGGTACTTTCACTTGTGTATCCGAGAGGGCTCCTTTGTATCAATATGAACAGGACTTCAAGGGTTCTCCATCTGCCAGCGACAGGTAATAGAATTTTAAAAGTAGGAAGAAAATGCAGTGGTATCTGGAGTAGCTTAATGAGAATTTTTAAAGGCGCTGCAAGTGCGTTACTCAGAATACTTCCGAAACCTTGGGAATGGCCACGGAACAGCCTGGTTTTGTCGTACACAGGGACCGATCCTGTCCTGTTTTGCACAATAATACATCACAAACGAGCCACTAATTCTAGAAATGCGCTTAGTTGTTTAATCTAGTCCTTTGTTTTGTAATTGGTAAATTTCAGAGTTACTGTTTCTAGCCAAGAAAGTTCCCCTTGAAGTTGGGATATTGTTTGGAGGGTTTATCCAATGGGAATAAACTGGGCAACTGTGCGGAGGGGGTGCTCCTCGCAGCAACAGGACTCTGCTTTTCAGAGAACAATTTACATCGTGCCAACCAAATGTAATTCACAGCAACACCAGTTAAAAGATTTCCGTTTTCCTTAAAATAAATGTTTCTGAAAAATCACAGACTTCCATTAGGGTATATTTTCTGACTTTAAATATACAGTGATATTTCTTGTCAAAGAATACCCAAGAGCGTGTACTAGAGCAGCCGAAGGACCATAGTTCAAAGATTAATTTGTTGGAATTTGCAGTGGATTTTTCCCAAATGTGTGAGTAAAGCAATATGCCTTTAGCAAGGGGTTTACTTGGAAAATGTAGGTAAAATTGCACATAACCTTGGGCTAAAGCAACACAGTTTCTTTCCTTTTTCTACCATTGAAGAAATAGATGCAATTTTTTTTCCACTGGATCAGAAATGTACCATATTTGGGGAATTAATTATTTGCCCTTTTTTTCTGTTTGTTTTTGTTTGGTTTTTTTTTTCACTCAATCTAAAAATGCATTTAATGAGAAAATGTGAACAGCAGGAATTTTAATCCATCCTCTTGCTTTAAAAAGAGTTGAAAAAGTTAAGATTATTATAAAACTGCAACAACTGGTAAGGAAACAAAGTCAATGTTAATAATATAAAAAGATTTTCTAAAAACCACAGTTGGCTGGGTTTTAAGTTGACAGCATCCATTTAATCCTTTCCTACGAAGAATCTGACTCTTGCTTGCAAAGTGTCTGTCACCAGACGCGGGTATATTCATTTTTAATTCCCAGAAATTAAAATGTGAGCCTTAATCCAGACACTCTCAGGTTTACTCAGTCAGCTTTTGAACAGTAAAAAAATCAAAGCAACCCTCTCAGAGAGTTTTATTTTCTAGACAATCAAAAAGTTCCAGAATGCTCCAAGATCCACAAATATAGTTAAGTCACTTCTACAAATAAGGTTTGGTTTATAAGAATTTATCATTTAAACTAGACCAAAGGACTTCAGTTATGAAACCGCCTTACAAAACATCAGTACATTAAATGAGCACATTTGGAAGATTTACAAGGTCTTGCACCAAGAGGTTAAATGCGCTACGAATGCCGGTGCAGCCTGTATTCCTTCAGCGAAATACAGTGCAGCTGTGCGCAAACGCACGTTAAACGGGTGCTCCTAACAAAGTCAACGACGCAGAGCTACGACTTCGAGATACGTGGTCTGCATAGCCTGTAAAAAACTTTGAGTAAGAGATTATATTAGAAATAACTTTCCTAAAAACATTTTTTGTTATTCTTCATTAAGCACCACATGAATAGTTTAAAACAGCTACATCATTTTCTCAAAGCTTGTAGAGGCTGGATCTAGAATGGAAGATTTCAGGAAAAACATCCAAAACCTAAGTGGAAAACACAGCAAACAGTTTTACATGAACATCTGGTCACAAGAATGTGGATGAACTACATCCCCTTCTAAACACAAAGGCTGAAGGACTCCATTGAAAACAAAGCAGCACAATCTAACAGATCAACGGGAAACATCGATTTTGGTGGTGACTTTCAGTCTGGAATGTGAACGGCGTACCCCCCACCCGCACCCCGTACGTACCCAGTGCTACACAAACCTTACACAGCTCCATTCTCTACGCACAAGACGCACAAGAACAATCTCTAAGACCAAAGAAAGCAGGTTGAAGTAGAATCGCTGAAGGCCTCTGCAGTCGTTCCTGCAGCTCTTACTCCATACAGACTTTCGCAAGAGGTGAATTCTCCCTACTCTGCAAGTCTTCACAGTTTCAGAGTCAGCTGGCCTGCGGCTCAGCACAGCCCCGCCGCAGAAGCTAAACCTTCCGACAGTTTAACTGTGCCGCACTAGCCAGAACCGTGCTCAGCTGACACTCCATGTCTAGTGGCCTCTAACAATATTTACAACGAGGTGGCATCTTCATGCTAGAATGACCAGAAATTGTGATGCCTGGTCACAAAATATCATTTTGGGTCCCTATTTACATTCTTACCCTACTGTCATGAGCGAGTTAGTCTCCCAACAAACACAGATAATTTGTGACTCTCTTTCAGGTGTTCTCACATGCAGAAGTCCATCCTTTAGGAGACAGGCAGATACCAAAAAAAAAAATACTCTCTGATGTTGGATGGACTCAACAAAAATAGAGCAGTAGTCCAAAAGACTAGCCCTGCTAGGCTGGAGGTGGCATTTTCTAATGTGCCAGCAAGATTTACAAACCTGTATTTTGCTCAGATTTTCAAAAGTTCTTAGGGCTCAAAACCACAGCAGGATTTTCAAAGGAGCTCAGCTCCTAAGCTGACACCAACGCAAGTTGTCTCCTTGATGGTCCTAACTTAGATGACTAAAATAGGGGCTACAGAGCCCTGAATTTTTTGAAGATCTTGTGCCAGTGAGATTTTTCTACGATGATGTGTGTCACTACGATACTGTTCAGCTATTACAAACTCAAATGGACAGATGACCTGGACGAGGGACTACTGAAAGCTTGTGCAACCTGAGTTACAGAAAATAAACGTAGCAAGTGATGCCAGTGTCTTCTTGTGAAGGTGGCGCTCATCAAGAACCCGTCCCAGACCATTTCAAAACAAGTCTCTTGACCTTCTGCTGTTTTCATGAATCACTGGTAAAGTCACTTTGTTAAAAAGAAGCTTGTTTCTTCTTTCCTCATCCTACCTGATGTGGCAATGAACTGTTAACTGCATTTGTGATATCAGAACCGCCTCTCACAAGTGACTTGTGACATCACTGTAGGACTAGTGTCTCACCCTAGGATGAAGCAGATGGAGAAGCTGAATTGTTCATGTGCAGTATGTATAACAAAAGCACAAGGTATGCAGAAAATAACTGCTTAAATCAGAGGAGTATTTGGTTTGTTTTTTTTTTTTTTGTTTTAGGTTCCATCTAATGTTTGCCAAGTGTAAAGTCCTTACACTAAAACCCTCAAGAAGCACTCTCTTGTTGAGTGGGAGGAACTGCTCGTTCTGACAGCCATGTCTGTCTACAGGCTCCTGATCTAGCACTTACTCCAGCTAGGAAGATCCGTATCGTTTGCCTTTTCATAAAACACTTACGAACAACATAGTAAAAAGCATTAACAGTCTTATTTCACAGTGTATTTCAGTTTTGTGCCTTCGTGAGGAAGCAGCAGGTTACCCATAAACAAGCAGGCTTTCCCTTGGTGGTGTGTTTGCTTCTAAAGCTTCCCACCTTGATTTCTGACAGCTTGTATCAACTTGGTACTGGAAAAGTAAAAAATCTCGCGTCCTTTGAAAGCCAAACTTTATCTATCCCAACAAGGAAACATGAGGTCCACACTGAAGTTTTTCTTCTTAAAAAAAAAAAAAATACAGTACTTGGATAAATTCACAACATAAGCCATGAGAAGGATCACCAAAGAGTAAAAGAAACTATACTAAAAGAGAAATAAAAGGATTTGAATATAGAGGCTAGCAAAAATTTCTGAGATTTTCTACCCAATAGCTTCAAAAAGGGTATTCAGAGCTCTTCCTATATGCACAGCTCAGATATTTCTATTTTAACTGCTCCTCAGCTACCCCGGCTGTGAATCTGGCTATTCAGTCCACCAGAATCAGAACTCCCAAGGAGCCTGACTGACAGCTTTTAACTTCTGCTGCAAAAAGCTGAAGAGAACTGGGCAGCTCACTGAGCTAAAGCAAGAGACCTGGACGCTAGACACCATAACGTGTGCTTCATGTTTCCGAAGCCCAGACCGCTCGTGTCTCAGTGACACTAAGGACACATCTGAACATCTGTAGTCTGAGCTCTCGAGAGCGGAAGATGCGCTCGAAACAATTCAGAAAGAGAAGCCTGTTCTCTAAATACCTGTAATTAAGGACACATGAAATGTATTTATTCTTACTAGCTATGCTTTCAGAAGCAGCAGCATATTTTTGTTCCCCTGGTTTGTCTGCCCTGGTTTCCAGGTCAAACCCAGTCTAAGCAAACACTTAAGGTTTACAATTTAGATAATACTGTCCCAATGCAGAAGGATCACAACTTAGTTTAGGAAAGTCCCAAGGTATTGGGTGAAAATTACATTTCTTTTAATGTAATCTTCAGAGAGAAGATGGTGCCCCTTTCAGATCAGGGATCAAGGACCACGACAGCATTATGTGAAGAAACCTGTTATCGAAACAAAACAGAGATGTTCCACCTGAAAAATCAAACCTAGGAGGCAGAGACACCACTGGAAATTACTCAAGTACAACCTCTGTGAACCCCAAACAGAAGGTTCTTCACAGATTTCTGGTGCACAGCACTGAAAACTTAAAAGTATTAAAAATTCCAATTCTCCCCACTCTTCTATTAAAAAAAATGGAATAATAAAAAACAGCACAGTCTCACTAATTGGACAAATATGCAGTTTTCCCTTGCAGACCGACCACTGCCAGGGAAACACTTCAAATCCTCCCCCACTCCTCTCACTGCTACATAAGTGTTTCTCGGTCTGATAAGCTCCTGTGGATTTCCTGCTTGTCATCGCCATCGCCGTCATCATCATCAGCCGGATCGTTTTCCTCTCCAGACTCCACGTATATGGGCCAATCACTGTCGGCATCGCCTTTCTCTTGGCCTTCTGATGAAGGTTCCATGAGGCTGAGGTTGATGGGCATCGAGTCCTCGTGGGTGGTGGTCACACAGGTGCAGCTGTCGCACAAGCCAAAGCGCCGTAATCCTTGAGACAGGCTGCTCGTGAAGGTTCTCCTGCAACCTTTACAGATAATTGGCTTGTTTGATCGATGCACCTGAAGTCAAAAATAAAACATTATGGTAAAAAAGGCAATCAGCCTTCTCGCTTCAGCTGTTTCTGGGGTGCTGGTTTGCGTATATTGCTAGAACAGAACAACATCTACACTTCAGCCAAAGGGCAGATGATCCCGTCACGCTTCCAGCAACAAAGCTTTGGGCTACCCCAGTACTAACGAACCAAATACCAGTGGCTTAAACTTAGTATTAGAAACAACAATCATTTTGCCCAACATATTTTGGGAAATACGAGTGGGAAACGCCGAAAACTTTGTAAAATTTCCTGATCATCTTTCGCACTTACACTTAAAGCGTGGCTGCGGAGGTGTTCCTGCCGAGTGAAACGCTTCCCGCAGGTCTCACAGGGGTAGGGCCTCTCGCCTGTGTGGGAGCGAATGTGCCGTTTCAGGATTCCTTTCTGTTTAGCCGTGTAGGGGCAGAAGGGACATTTGTGCAGCTTGATCGGCACAACTAGCACATCACCTGTGGGAGGAAGACACAGGGCGTTAGCGGCGGCAGCTCACCAGCGGCAGCTCCTTTGGCCTCTGATCCTGGGCGCTGCAGACCTGAGTCGGGACGACCGCTCGTTCCCCTCTTCTTGTGCTCGCCTTACCTGGAGTTTCCGTAGGTTTTGCAGTCTCAGCAGACATTCCTGCAGCTGCAGATCATCAAGTCCCCCGAAAATCAGCCTGCCTATACTGCATAGCTGATGCTCTAAGGCAGGTGGCTCACAAGAGAAAAACAAATTAATTTTATTTTCAGAAGCAGTTTAATTAAGTGACAAAACTTTGCTTTCAGTGCAGTGGGGTCTCTGCACTATCTCAGCCATAGAAAGTCTCCTACTTTTTTTTTTTTTTAAGATACCATTAAACAGCATTAAAACTAAAATCTTCAACACAGATTACAGGTACAGGCAGTGGAATGTTTCCCATTTGCTTTTTCAATGTGCATAAATTTAGATGTGGGGAACCCAGCTGAAAATACGAATGCTTGTTTCTCCCACCACTCGCTTTAGCCTTTCCATTGGAAATGACAAGATGAAGGACCCCAGTACATTGGCTGATAATATTTTACTTTTCCCAAAAATCAGACAAATGCACACAAGTACCATATAATTCATGAAGTCAGATGCAAAAATAGAGAATTAAATTTGAAGGTCATGTTTTACATAGATATGGGTATCGCCAAGTTCTCCAGTATGAGCCCAGACAGGAGTTTCCTTTCCAGCGTCAAGGCTGGGATGTTACACTGAAAGATTAGTTCTCCCTGTTTCAGTCGCTGACTCAGGAAAGCGTTTGCGTACGGAGCCTGAGCTCCTTAAGTCACACCACAGCGGGCGGAGCTGTAGAACATTCCTTGTGCTGAGGTTTGTCCAACCCAGCCTCTGAAAACGGAGTGTCTAGTGTTAACGAGGGAAATTCATCTCCCCCGGTTTCAGACCTTCACAAGGCACTGCTAATTCCTGCTGGGTGGTTAGAGCTCTGTTTAAAAAAAAAATAATAAAAATAAAAGCAGTTCTTAGACACGCCTTGCTTCCAGGTTCTCTGGAGGTGGCTGTTTACCCTCCATCAGCTCTGAAGCGGACCAGGATGACTGGAACAGATGTGGGCACCTGAAAGTAGGCAGCATTTATCTCATCTGTCAGCCTGGCTGCAGAGAGAACCATTCTTTTATCAGGGCTTTTCACTTCTCATTCCTGCTGCCTTGTGAAAATGCTAGGATAGCAGGACCAGTAAAAGCTGGGAAGAGCTACTTCCATTCTGCTCAACGCTTAGGAAGTTCAGTCTCAGCAGGGACACGTAACCGAATGCAAGGTTTGGGTTTTCTTCCCCGCTCCTATTAGAAATGAACATTTCTAATACACTGTCATAGCACCTGATTTTCTCTATCAAATTCTAGAAGCATTTCCCTTTTAATGATTCATTAACAGCCTCAGGATTTTAAGAGGGAAAAAAGTATGCAGTTTGTGTGCTAGATGCTTTTGCCTTGCTACATGTCAAATACCACAGGCGTGATTTGGTGACAGCTGTTCTGACAGCTCTAGTCTCCTGCTGACCGCAGGGCTGGATTTGTGATTTTATCAGACTCCTTATTTCACAGCAGTGAGACAATATCAGGTTTATTGGCTTTAAGACCAGACATGCACGCTTGAGTGGGAAGTGACATGAACGTGAGCGTGCTATCTGGAGTCGAATACTCAGGGAAATATTTCCTGTCTTGCCCACACCATTATTGTGTTTGCCACGTCCTGAACAACGATGTCAAAGCTGCCGCCCGTCTTCCTAAGGCAGTTTGGACGCGGCAGGTTGTGCGCCAACGCTACTGTGAGCGGACAAAGTGCCCAAATCCTTGCCGTCCACTTCAGGAGAAACACATACGGACGCGCCCACCTTCTCCTCCGGGCCCCTGGCACTGCTGCTAGGAGACAGCCCTGCCAGCCCGAGACATCCCAGCGGCGCTGGGCTCGGGAGAGCCGCCGAACCGCAGCGACCAGCAGCCGAAAAGCAAGTCTGCCGCCAGAGGTAAAAGTTAAGTCTCGTCTTTATGCGGTACCACGGAGTTTAAAGCTTTCAGAGCTCCTAAAGAATGTCTGGGTATCGCTCCGGATGGAATAAAACGCATTTCTGCCCTTTTGAAGTTCCCAGGAACAGCAGACTGTCATCCACAACCCATGCGCTGGCTGCAGCTCCGGTGGAGTGAGCTGCTTCTGGTCTGTCAGGTTCTACAGCAGATCCCTCTTGTGGCAGCTCAACTTATCTTCCGATTGCTCTTTGTAACACTAACTTTACGAGGAGATTCTTTTAAAAAGTCACCTGCCATTCAACAAGGTCCCAAATGAGATCGTTTATTAAAGCTGCGCCACCAACACCACGCTCCAGGATCGGTTGCACAGAGACTGTAAAGCTGTTAGAAATACTTACCTCCAGGTGCTGCACTGAATAAATGAGTACAGCTGTCTTTTGAAGTCCAGAACAATCGTTTATTTCGCTACGGCATAATATTCAGCAATATATTCCTGAACAAGAACGAGAGTAACAAAGGAGGTGGCACAGCTACGCACTCCCCTCCTCAGCCACGCCGACTGCGCCCCCGGGGCCCTCTCACCTGTGTCCTCACCATACCAGTCGCTGTGAATGTCCATCACGGAGCTCACGGCTACCCCCGCGTCCTCCGGCCTACCCTCAAAGCCCCGGACAAAGTGATGGACCACATCATCCTTTCTCTGAGCCGAGCTGTTGCGCAACAGGGCCTCTAGGAATTGTTTCATGTGATAGTTATTGCAGGCCAGGTCCACCGCCTGCCCGCCGTGCAGCCCCTCTTCCATCTGCTCGAGGGACAACGGGGTCGGATACTGCGGCAGCCGCTCGCCCACTTCTGCCTCCACCTCATCCGAGTCGAACTCGACTTTGGGTTCCACCCCTTTGGGCAGCGAGGAATTAACGTCGTCTGGCGAGTCGCTGCTTACGGGGGCTCTGACCACAAGCTCCAGGGGGTGGCAGCCGCTGCATTCTCCGCAGGGAGGGTCTCTCTGGCAATCCGAAATCCTCTCCTTTTCCTGCAGGGAAGAGACAGAGGCAGAGCACTGGCTCCTTGGCCCGTACGAGGGGCCCTCTCTCGCAGAGCTCGCGCTCCCGCTATCGGCCTGATAGAAAGCAGCTTCTCTCTCTATTTTCCTGCAAATATCTAGCGATGACCTGATATACGTTTTGCAGAAGTTGACCACATCGGTCATCTGCAAATAGCTAGCCGCAGACATCACCTCGATCACGTTCTCCCCGCAGAGATCCAGCTTCCCGGAATAAAGGAAATCCAGGATGACGGAGAAGGCCTCCGAGGTGACAATGTCCAGCGAGGCGGTGCTGTGGCGGCCGCTGTCTTGGATGTAGTGGATCAGCAGGGCTCGGAAGTAGCCGCTGTTGGCGAACAGAATGTTTTTGTGCGCCTTGAAGATCCTCCCCTCCACGATAATGCTGCAGTCGCAGAAAAAGTCCCTCTTGCGCTGCTCGTTGAGCTCTCCCAGGAGCTTGGTGTAGTACGACTGCATCTCCATCGCTCCCGCCGCCGCCTCCGCTCGCTGCCGGGGTCAACGACACGGCCCCGTTACCGGCACGGCCCCGTTACCGGCACGGCCCCGTTAACGGCACGGCCCCCGGGAACCCGCCGCCCGCCTCCCCCCGGAACCGCGGAAACCGCTGGGGGCCGGGGCGGCCGCGCCACCTCCCCGCACAGCCCCAGCCCTTCCCCGCCTTCCGGCTCCTCCTCCCCGGTACCGGTACCGGGCCGCGCCGCCCCGCCGCTCACCTCCGCTCCCTCCCGGCCGCCGTACGGCACCGACCGGCCGCCCTCCCGGCAGCAGGCGGAAGTGACGTCAGCGCGGAGGCACGGCCCGCGGGGGCGGGGCCCGCAGGGGTGAGGGGTCGGTAAATATTGGTGACGTCAGGCCGCCAAGATGGCGGAGGGGTGAGTTGGGCTCCGCGGAGGGGGAGCGGGCCCGGCCCGGCCCGGCCCGGCCCGGCCCGGCCCGGGGGCGGTGCGGGGGGAGAGGGGCGCTGGGCTCGGGGCCTGAGTCTGACACGCGTGTCCCGCGGCAGGGAGGACGCGGGCTGGTGGCGGAGCTGGCTGCAGCAGAGCTACCAAGCCGTCAAGGAGAAGGTAGGAGGCGCCGGGCCCCGGGGGTCCGTGGGCCGGGGCAGCCGGATCCCCTGCCCGCCGTCCCCGCGGGCTGGGCTTCGTCAGCAGCGGCTCCGGTGCCTTCCGAGCCCGGCCTTAGTGACCGCCTGGAGCCCAGCACGGCCCGCGGCGCCGGGAAGGGGCCGGTCTGGACGCGCAGAGGGAGCACCGATGTGTTTGTTGTAACTCGGAGCCGGGGGCCTCGCCGCTGCGCTGGGGTCTTGCGGGCGAGGGGCGCAGCGCTGGGCTCTCTCGATGGGGAAATGGGAAATCGCTGCCTGAGCAGGGAGGGCATGTGCTTGCAGCATCGCTTTCTGATGTGTAATTTCCTGCCTGTGACACCATTGCTTGTGGTAATTGTACAAAAACCTCAGAACGATGCTTTTTCTAAACTATATTTTCTTATCTTAGCCTAAAAAACCCCACTGTAACATGTTCTGGTTGTTATGGCCTTACCCTTTGCAGGGTACCCCTGGGGTGAGGGCTCAGCTGGGCTAAAGGCTCTTGTGCTTCAGTCTTTGCAATGTGCCGGGTGTTCCCCGAGTGACCCTGGCTTTGTTGGAGAGCAGAAGGACTGTGCAATCTATCTGTCGCCTTCTTGCAGTCCACAGAAGCTTTGGAATTCATGAAACGAGACCTGGCGGAGTTCACTCAAGTCGTGCAGCATGACACAGCCTGCACTATCGCTGCCACGGCCAGCGTGGTCAAGGACAAGCTGGCAGTGAGTATGGGGGTGAGAGCTGGGGTTCTTGTCGCAGAAAGCAAAGCAGGGCGTGCACAGCCTCCGAGGACACCGTGCCCCAACCAAACCACGGCTGCAGGTGTCAGACTTTCTCCCCGGCGCAGTTTCGGTGCCGAGCGCCGTGCAGCATTTCCTTGCTGTAGTGGAGAGGAACCCCTGGAGACGAGCGGAGAGGGTTCCCTGTGCTTTCCCTCTCCCAGCGTAGCGGGATACTGGCAGTGTCACTGTGGAATGACACGGGATCTCTCTGAGCTGCCAGCCTGAGCCCTGCACGGCTGCTGCTGTGGCAGCGTGACCCCGCAGCAGCCAGTCCCCGGCCTGGCGGTGTCCTTCCCCCCAAAGCCTGGGCTGGTGCCTGCCACCACGCCCTTCTGCTGGCCCAGCCCTGGCCGCACAGGTGCCTCGCTAGCACTTTTTTGACGGGAGAGGCATCCTGCTTCCTTAAGGGAGCCTGCCCAGAAAAGGCTGAGACTTGTCCTGCTGCTGCAGGCGCTGTTACGCTGCGCTGCTTTTTCTCTCCAAGAGGACGGAAGGCTCCTCGGGTGCGACAGAGAAGGTGAGGAAGGGGCTCTCTGACTTCCTGGGTGTCATCTCGGATACGTTTGCTCCCTCGCCGGATAAGACCATCGACTGTGATGTCATAACGCTGATGGCAACGCCCACAGGTACCACGGAGCCCTATGACAGTGCCAAGGTGAGTGCCCCGTTCCCGGAGCTTCTCCGCGGGATCTGGAGTCCCGAGCCCTGTCCTCCTGGGGCTCTGCTGCTGCCCCGCCACTGACAGCTCTGCCCTGTTTGTCTCCTCCAGGCTCGCCTCTACACCCTCCAGTCAGACCCAGCCACCTACTGCAACGAACCTGATGGTACGGGAGGGCTCGGCGGGGCTGCTGAGCACGGCTGGCCCTCGCTGGGGTCTGCGGGCCGGCCCGAACTGCCCAGAGCCCTTTGCCAGCGGGGCTGCTGCCTTGCCTGTAGATGGGGTGACCGTTTACGGAGAGCAGATCCGTTTGTTGCGTTGGGGGCTAGCTTAGACCGAGAGTTTGCTGGGCCAGTTTGAACTGCTGCTGCAGCTGGCGCCGTGTGGCCTGTGCTGGCAGAGCACCCACAGCATGGGGTGGGCTCAGAGACCCCTGTCTCCCTGCTCTTTGCTCCTTGCTTACCCCGGCTGGTCTGGTCCACAGCACCTTCCCAAGGAAACTTCCCCAGACTGTTCCTACCTCGTTTGTGCTGAGGACTGTTATCTCTGCTTGTCCTGTGCAGGCCCTGCCGAGCTCCTTGACGCCTGGCTCTCTCAGTTTAACCTGGAGGAGAGGAAAGGGGAGATCGCGGAGCTGCTGGCCACCAGCCCCTCCATCCGGGCTCTCTACACCAAGATGGTAAGGCCCTGCCTGGCCGCCCCAGCGGGCGAGTTCCGACTGGGGGTGTGGTGCAGGGAAGCCCTGAGCTGCTTGGGCCTTGGAGTTGATGTTATGAAGGACTGAGGTTGGATGGTGAGCTGGCACGTGGATATTAGGCAGCACGTTATGTTCTTTTCCCTGCTTGTTTGTCACGAGCCAGGAACAGAAGTTCCTCTGTGTCTGCCTGATGAGTGTCTGAGCGTCTGCCAGTGCGTACCTGAGGCTCGGCCGCACGTCTGTGCGGGTTACGAGGGTGGCTGCAAGGCTTGGGAGGAGAGAGAGCAAGGCAGCAGCTCTGAAGGGACTCATCACGTTTCCCCTGTCGCTCCCAGGTCCCTGTGGCTGTTTCCCATTCCGAATTCTGGCAGCGCTACTTCTACAAAGTGCATCGCCTGGAGCAGGTGGGTCAGGGGTGGGGGTCTGCCCCAGCCGGGCACTGCAGCCGAGGAGCGCTCTGATGCGGGCCGAAGAGCAGAGATACTTTTCCTGGAAAAGCAGGGTCTGGGCTGCCTTGTCTGCATCCTTGTCACCACTGGCACTGCAGTGTCTTGGGGAGGAGGGGACAGGGGACGTGAGCGGCTCCTGACTCCGAGTTCCCTGCAGGATGAAGCCCGGAGGGAGGCTCTGAAGCAGCGAGCGGAGCAGAGCATTCACCAGGAGGAGCCAGGCTGGGAGGAGGAGGATGAAGGTGGGTCAGATGGTGGGCGACCCGCAGGGGGCTGGTGCCGATCTCGGTTAGAGAGGGTGGTGGCTCCTCCTCGCTCCCACAGATTCGGCTCCCAATCCAGCTGCAGCCAACCCTGCTGCCCTGTCGGCCGCTCCTCTTGCTGAAACGTCTCTCGCTTCTCTCCTGCCTTCCTACAGCGGAGTTCTTGGGGATGTCGCCCCTGCCTTCTGCAAACGTGATATTTCCAGAAGCAGCAGAGAGAGAATCTGCCCCTGCGGCCCTGGAAGGAAGCCACCGCGCTGCTCCCAAGGGACCCTCAGAGGAAAGCTGGGCCGTCCTCCCCCCGGAGCCGGCCCCAGCGGAGGGGAGCCCCTCTGAGAGCAGTGAGAGCGTCTCCCTCGTGACTCAGATTGCAAACCCTGCCTCTGTGCCTGCTGCGCAGCTACAGACTGGAGCGCAACCAGCCGGGACCGGGGACCTCTCCCAGAGGCTGCTGGAGGCCACCTCGGAGGAGCAGAGCTCCCTGCCGAAGCCCCCGGAGCCTGGTCATCCTTCTGCACCTGCCCGGCAGTCAGCAGCGTCCTCGGAGCAACCGGCTGTTCCAGAGCTCAGAGAGGGGGAGAGGAAAGCCCAGGGCAGGACAGAGACTCTGAAAGAGGAGGGACCAACGGATCTACGAGTCTTTGAGCTGAACTCCGACAGCGGGAAGTCCACTCCCTCCAACAACGGCAAGAAAGGTGCGTGTGTGGGGCCACCTTCTGCTGGGGGTGGCAGCTTGTGGGGAGAGGGCTCTGATTTTGTGGTGATGGGGAAGGAGAAAAGGGGGTTTTGCCAAAATCACCCGGGAAGGTTAGATGCAAAGGTCGTCTGACCTGAGCTGGAAATGAATCCCGATGCTGCTGGGCGGGGTCGGGTTGGCCGCATCGGTGACAGTCTGCCCTGTGGGGCACTGTCCTGAGCCCCGTGCCCGGAGAAGGGAGGGCGAGACTCCCCCGGGACCCGAGGACGTGTCACAGCTCTGGCTGACACTGTTTGCAAACCGTTCACTGCAGGGGACTCTGCCTTCGGCAGAGCCTGCTCCAGATCGCCCAGAGTGATGGTTCTGTTGGTTTTATAAAGCCACTGGGAGTAACCCAGGACCTAGCAGGGCGGCCAAGTGCCATGAACTTGGTCTGTGAGCAGAATCAAATCAGACAGGAAATCAAAAGTCTGTCAGCTGAACGGGGGTGGACCTTTGGTCGCTGGTCTGTGAGGGAGTGTGGTGTTTCCTTCCCTCTGTGTCACCTGCTGCAGCCTCCCTGCTGCTCCTGCACCAGGAGGTCGCTCTTCCGTCGGGGACTGACAGTCCACGTATCTGAGTCACTCCTGTCGTTCCTTGTCTGCTGTATTTTCTGTGTGACTGGAATGTGACACATCCTGATTCTCCCAGGCCAGAGGAGAACACGTTTCAGCGTTCGCCTCTGCCGCTTGCTCTGAACCAGCCCTTGCTGTGAGGGAAGTGCAGTTTGGTCCATCCCACTTTTGTTAGGGAGCTGCCAGCCTGCTCTTGGGAATGGGGAGGTTTTTCCTCCTTGGGCACGCTGCGGTAGCTCCGAGCCTCCTGAACGCCAGGGCTCTGTGGGCCTGCTTGGGCAGCCGTGCGCGTTGGCCGGTCTGGAGAGCACGCGCGGCTCTGATGGCTCAGGCGTGATGTTTGTGGTTGTAGGCTCCAGCACGGATATCAGTGAGGACTGGGAAAAAGACTTTGATTTGGACATGACCGAAGAGGAGGTGCAGCTGGCGCTCTCGAAGGTGGAAGTGTCTGGGGAGGTGAGTGGAGGGGAGGTGCTCGCTCACGCAGGCCGTGGGGTGCAGGCCTAGCGTGGGACCTCGCCGTGGGGCTCGCGGGCGTCAGCCGCAGCAGAGAGCGGCTGCCGGGACGTGCTTGGAGAGGCATGAGCGTGCGAGTTCCCCAAGGGAGCGGAGCAAGCACATCCCTGTTGCGAGGGCGTGGGAGCGTGGGGATGCGTCAGGCTTTGCGCTGACTCAGGAGCCCTGGGCGGGAGGGTTTGGTAACAGGTGGATGTTGAGTTGCAGAAGCAGACTGAGCGATCTTACTCTGGTTTGCAGCTGGAAGATGAAGAGTGGGAAGACTGGGAATAAAGCAACTGCTTCCAGTGTGTGTCACAGGCTCATTTCCACCATCGAATGTGAATTAAATCACGGACCGGCTGTTCCTTTGTGTGTGACTGTGCTGGGGACTGCAGCTCCGGGCTGGAGGAGTTTCATTCCTGCTAAATCCTGTGACGACTCGATTGACCCCTTCGGACCTGGAGGAGGAAGCAGTTCGCTCGTACCTTAGCTGCTAGGGAGCCCATCTCAGTAGGTCCTAGAGACTGGCCAAGCCCAAAGTGACTGCCCCGAAAGCGTCGGGTGGAGGCAGGTAGGGTGCGGTGCGGGGTCCTCGGGGCGAGCTGGGCGCTGGCTCACCTGGCGGGGTTTGCCGGTGCGGCCGGGCGCCAGCTGGCTGATTGTTCGCTTGTGTGCGTGCGCGTCGTCTGCAGCGCAGCCGTTCAGAGGCGCCGGGGCGGCAGCTGTGCCCGCTCGCTCGCCGCTCTGCGCTGCTGCCCGCGCCGTCCCTGGAGAGAGCCCCTGCGCGGGGAGCGGCTGGAGGGGCTGCAGCGGAAGCAGCTTCTGCTGTGGCACTCCTTGCTGCAATGCAAGGCTGTCGGCTTGTGGCATTCACCCAAAGCTGGGCCGTGCTGGAAGGAGCCAAACTCCCTGCCAAACCCTGGACTTCTGCCTGGCTTTTTGTCTTGGAAGCTTTTTTTTTTTTTTTTTTGATGGAAACTCCTGTTCCCTGTTGCAAGAGCAGCTCCTCTGAGCCGAGCCCTGCTGCTTTCCCCTCTGCAGCTGCACTGCCTTCTGCTGGGTTGTGTGTACTTCCAGTTAAATTTCTCAAGCAAAGTACTCGTGGCTTGCTCTTACGTGAGCGCTTCTGGGCAGACAGTGGTTTGGGTCACCCTGGGTGCAGAACCCCTGCCTTGCGGTGCCCAGTTTGGCCTTTGCAAAGCTCCAGTCTGGCCCAGTGACCACCTTAACCTCTGCCTCAGCACCTCTCTTCCCCTCTCCCAGCCCGAGGGGAGACAGAAGCGCCCAAACGTGGGTGGTCCCCGTCGGCTGGGGCTGTGTCTGTCCCCTCGCGTCGCACGCGCCCTGGGGTCACGCGCCTCGCTGTGCTCACGGGGGTTCCTTCACTCACGCCCCCGTGACTGCTTGCAACGCTCCCTTTGCACCCACGGCCTCTCTTCTGGGGACAGTGGCCTTCTAATGGCACGCGATGCTCCTCGGTGGCTGTTGCTAATGCAGCGTGATCCTGTAGGGACCGCGCCCCCGCTGCTGTCCCTGGCCTGTCGGGTGGCGGTTTGGTACGCGCTGCCTTTGTCCTGCCCCGACCAGGGCCGCTTCACCGGAGCTGTGCGTTTCCTTCTGGTGTTGGGCAGCATTAACCCAGCTGCACTTGGAGGAGTTGGGGTTTGGGGTTTGGTTGTTTTTTCCCCCCCTCAAACGCAGCTGCCCACGCAGGGGGATTGGTGGCAGCGGTGACTTCGGGCACTCACGCAAGCATGTGTCTGTCCTGCAGAACCCGCGAGGGCCAGGCCTGGGCTCGCTGTGCGGTGGGCTCAGCCCGGCCTCTGAGATGTGCCGCAGCCTCTCCCCGTCCCGGGCGGAAGCGCAGCTGTAGCAGGAGAACGCGTTGTGGGTGGGTGGCAGCGTGGGGGCTCTGTTCCCTCGGGGTTTGATAATCCCTGGGCCTGCAGCGGAGCTCCGAGGTGCAGCGCTCTCATCTGTGTCACTTTTTTTTTTTTTTTTTCTTTAGTCAAATTAACCATTTGGTTGTCTGTGCAATATTCTCTGTTCTGAACTATCCTGCATCTCCCTGAGCCTTTTCTAGCGGGGGTGAAAACCAGGGACAATTCTAACAGCTGGTAGTTTTGTAACGATGACTTTCTCCAAACCTTTTACAGACTTGCAGTTAACAGCGATTAAAGGAATTCTACAGAGTCTCTGCGTGTCGGGCGTCCTCGTTTCCTTTGCCTGTGGGATGGGACGGCTGCCTGTCTGTGTCGCAGCTGCTTTAAATTTCCCTTTCCTCCCACCTGCCCCGGGAGGTTTGCTTGACTCGGGAGGACGCTGGGAGAGAGGGACGGGGACAAGGAGCGGCTGGGCCGCCCGGCACCTTCACCGAGCTGGGCAGTTGGGGTGCCCACAGCCGGGGCTGCGTTGCTGGTTCGTCCTCCTGGCCGAGTGGGATGTGCTGGTGCTTGAGGTGGCCTCCGGAACATGGATCCGACTGGCCCAGGCTGCTCAGAGCTCGTGTCTGCCCTGCTTCTCCGTGGCTGAGGGCTTTGGGTGAGCTGATAAAAGCGCTCGAGTATGAAGCAAACCTTATCTCTGCTGGCCAGAGGCCTGGCGCACCACCTGTGGGGCTGGCTGGCTGGGAAACACTGACCTCCAAATTTATCATCATTTTAGAAACAATCTCTTCCATTTGGGGAGAGCAGGACGAGTACTTCTCAAGGGCTACTCAGCCATGGGTGCCTGCTGACCCCCTCGATGGAGGGTCTCAGGGTTACGTCTGGTTCCAGGAGCATTTGCAGGAGGTTCTGGCACTCCTTGGAGACCCCCAGGTGCCTGGGGATGGAGACGCCTTTCTGCTGCTCGTGCAGCATCCTGGGGATGTCGGTGTCGTCGAAGGGCAGGTGGGCACAGAGCAGGACGTAGAGGATGACGCCCATGCTCCAGATGTCGCCCTTACGGCTGTCGTGGGGCAGGCCCTGCAGCACCTCGGGCGCCGCGTAGGCTGTGCTGCCGCAGAAGGTCCAGCTCAGGTCTCCGTGGTCCCAGGGGAGCAGCTTGGCGAAGCCAAAATCCGTCAGCTTCAAGGTGCTGCCCTGCAGCAGGGTGTTCTCGCACTTGAGGTCGCGGTGGGCCACCCCGCGGCCGTGGCAGTACTGGACGGCCTCGGCCAGCTGGTGGAAGAGCGCCTTGGCACGAGGCTCGGGCAGGGGCCCCTCGCGGAGCACGTAGTCAAAGACGTCCCCGTCCTCCGCCAGCTCCATCACCAGGCAGACTTTCCCCTCGGCGGACTCCAGCGTCTCGTGCACGTGGATGATGTTCCTGTGGTCCAAGCGCGTGGCGATCTGGAGCTCCCGGGGCAGGAATCCCTGAGTGAACTCTGCCGAGAGAGGAGAGGCGTTGGCTCCTGGTGTGGGGACAGGGACGTCCCCGAGCCGCTGGCTCCGGGCACCGCTCCAGCACTCGGCAGAGGGAGGGAAGGTTGTTGCGGGGGTGCCTGGCTCCTTATTCCTCACGGCGTGGTACCGTTCCCTGAGGGATGCTCGGCTCCCCCAGCGCTTCGCCGTCCTCGCGGTCGGAGGGGGGACCACCGAAACAGGGCCCCTTCCTCGGCGCTGAGCTGTTCCGCTGGGTGCCCCAGCACTGGCCGCCCCCTCCGTCAGCTCTCAGGGGGCAAGCGTGGACAACTAGTTTTCTGCCAGGAACTAAAAGCCTCCGCGGAGGGACAGGAGCCTTCTCGGGGTCACCTCTTACCTTCTGGGCCTTCCTTCTTATCGATTATTTTAATTGCCACTTTCTTCTGGTGCTTTTGGGAAAAAGCCTCCTTCACTTTGGAGTACGTCCCCTCCCCGATGGTCCTGCCCAGCTGGTAGCCGTTGGCCAGCAAAAACCCCTCCATGTCCTCAGGCGGGCTGGGACCCTTCGCTCCCTCGGTTCACCCCGCAGCGACTCCGCGGCGGCATCTCTGCGCCGGGGGGCACACGGAGCACCCCGGGCGGGGCACGGAGGGGCCTGTTCAAGCGCAGGGGTGCTATTGTGATGTAAGCGATGCTGCGCTGGCGGGGCAACGGGCGCGCAGCGAGACGGGGGCCAGACTGAAACACCCTCCGGGCGAGTGGGGGCTCTTGAGGTGGGCGCTCGAGGTCCCCCCACGTCCTCCCTGTGCTTTTGCCGCCGCCGGGGGCCCGTGCTCGCCCGGCTCTCCCACCCGCTCCTCTCCTCTCCTCTCCGGGCAGGGGTACCCGGGGCCCGCCATGAGCTCCCAGCAGGCACCGCAGGCTCGGAGGTTCCCCATGGAGGCAGGCGACTGTCCCAGTTCGGCTGCGCCACCCGACACGCAGGAGCCAGTGGGCGCCGAGCAGCCCGTGGGAAGGTGAGGGGGGCCAGGGCGGCCTGCGGGGCGCAGGGTCCGGCCCTGCCGCAGACTGGGTCCCTGCTCCGGCAGACGCGCCTTGTTTTGCTCCCGAAAGCGTCGTCTGACGGCTTGAGCCCCTCCCGGCGCCGGGACAGGGCAGGCTGGCTCACCTGCCCGCTGCTGCCGGCCGGGTTTGTCGGGGCTGTGCCGTGCCGTGCCGTGCCGTGCCGTGCCACGTCGGCAACGCTGTGCCGTGCCATGCCATCCTGGCCCGCGCCATGCCATGCCATGCCATCCTGGCCCATTTCAGCCCGTGCTGTGCCATCCAGGCCATGCCGTGCTGTGCCGTGCTGTGCCGTGCCGTTCCTCTGGGCTCACCGCGCTCTCTCCCCGCAGGCAGCTGTGGCGATGCCCCGGCAGCCACTGCCTGACGCTGCCCCACGTCCCCATTGACGTGTTCATCGCCATGGGAGGGAGCGGCCGGCCCCGTGCCACCTGACGGCCCCCGCGCCCCGCGCTGCGGAGCCGACGACGACACAGACCGGCGACGGACTTCGTAATAAAAGGAGATCTCGGAGCGCTTCCACGCTCGAAACCCACGCACGGCGTGTCGGCTGTGGAGAGGCGGCGTGAGAGGGGGCACGGGGGGACGGGACGTGGGGGGACAGTGCGAGGGGATGGGGTACAGGGGCTGGGACACACGGGACAGTGCGAGGGGATGGGGTACAGGGGCTGGGACACACGGGACAGTGCCGGGGATGGGGTACAGGGGCTGGGACACACGGGACAGTGCCGGGGATGGGGTACAGGGGCTGGGACACACGGGACAGGGTGAGGGATGGGGTACAGGGGCTGGGACACACGGGACAGGGTGAGGGATGGGGTACAGGGGCTGGGACACACGGGACAGTGCCGGGGATGGGGTACAGGGGCTGGGACACACGGGACAGTGCGAGGGGATGGGGTACAGGGGCTGGGACACACGGGACAGTGCCGGGGATGGGGTACAGGGGCTGGGACACACGGGGCAGTGCGAGGGATGGGG
>WHYT01015529.1:9487-30258 GCA_009806455.1 Tetrax tetrax | reverse complement strand
GTGGCGGACGGCTCGGTCTCTGGCTGCTGCGGGGGGAGCAGCGGGGGCCGTTTAGCGCCGTGGTGCCGTGGGTGTCGGGGGCTGGGGGCTGCTGCTGCCGCAGGCGCCGGGGCAGGGGCCTGGAGAGGCAGCGGCGGTGGAAGGGAGCTGCTGCGATTGAAGCTTCATCGCAGTGCCCGTGGCACCCTGTCAGGTCTCTGATCTCTGGCTCATTTAAATGCTGAAGTTGGTAAGAGCTTAGAAGCGAGCTCAAATGAGAGCTTGTTGAACTGTTCCCTGTTCTGACGACCCGGCAGGGCCTCAGCTGTTGTAGCTTCTGTAAAATAAAACTTAAGCAGCCGTGTCAACGTAAACTCAGCGAGGCTGTCCCCGTGCAGCCTGTCGCTGCGGGGAGCGTGGGCAAACACGTCTCCACTGCGTGGGAAGGGGCGAGCGGAGGAGTTCGTCTGCGTGTTCGGAACCAGCACCGCTAAATACAGGAGAAGGTTCGGAGGGGCAGCAGGTAACTCAGGCTCTTAGCTACGAGTAAGTCATAACTGAGTATTGCACTTTGAAAGGTCCTCTAGTGACAGCAGACTCTCGTGTCGTTTTTGGTGTAGCCTGAAGTTGAAGCTCGCTGCGCAGGGAGGAAAGGTGGCTTTTTCTTGAGGCTCCCAGCGGCGAGACAGGGCTGAGTGGATGGGAAAGCCGAGCCTGGGCAGGCGTCTTCTCTGTAGAGCAGAGTAAGGGTCCTCTGGGAAGTGAGGATTAAGCAGTTTTCGTAGCAGTTTTCACCTGCAATGTTGTCTTTTAGCCAGACTTGCCTTCAGAAGTCTTCAGAATGCCCTCTGGGGTGGGAAGCTGCTTGATCAGACCGATCTCGTCAGAAACTCTCCTGCTGCCCTCAAACCCCTCCCGCGATGGTCCAGGAAGAGCTGGTGGCCGCAAGTCTGTACGCCACAGCTACAGCGCCTCCCATTCCAGAACAGCTTTTAAAACTTAATTTATAGCTTGAGATGTAAAATCTTGACTGGCAACTTTGAGTGGAACGATGTCCTGGGGCCCGGTGAATGGCTGAAACCGCCCGTGCTACCTGGCGCTGAGGGCGCCGTGCGAGGGAGCTGCCCGTCCTTGCCGCCGCTGCAGCCTCGTTTCTTCTTGGAGCTGGAAGCAGGTGTTTTTCTGACAGCAGCAATTTAATACTCCCCGCGTTTGAATTATCCTCGTGTAACTTTCTCTTAACTTTTAAAATAAACCAAGGCTAGTTTATCATTGGTTTAGGTTAACAGCACTAAAGGGTGGCAGCAAAACGTTGTTACCCCTTCCTGCGTGGTGCAGGCTGAAGCTGCTGTGGTGTTTGTAAGCAGTGGTGTTGGTCTTGCCTGTGTTGTTAGAAATGTTCATGAGTTTTCTTCGTTTGCTATGCAAATGACACGTCTAAGTGCCTTTCTAGTGCTGTTTAGCCTGTGGAGCAGTATGTAACGCTTGATTCTTAATAAAACTTTTGCAGCTGATAATTTTAACTAGTTATTTGGCTATTCTGCTTTGTTTGCTTGTGTTCCTGAGAGCAAACATGAACTTTGTAAAGGGGAGCTCGATCATTAAAACAGTCTCGTAGCGTAAGTACCCATTCCTTCGGCCGCTCAGCTCTGAGCTGTTGTGCCAGCGAGGCTCGGATTAGCTCAGATTTGCTTAGCAAATCACACAGAGCTGTTTCTGGAGCAAAGCACATGTTGCAAAGGATGAGCTTGTTGGAA
The DNA here is from genome assembly GCA_009806455.1 of Tetrax tetrax. NCBI lineage: Eukaryota > Metazoa > Chordata > Aves > Otidiformes > Otididae > Tetrax > Tetrax tetrax. The sequence goes on along the minus strand of WHYT01015529.1, from coordinate 28,522 downwards.
TTTCACAGTCCTCTGTAATTGTCTCTGATTTCTGGTTGGTTTTAACCCCGTTTAGCTCCCGTGCGTTGAGTTTGAGTTGACTTAGTCGAAGAGTTAATCCCTGTTTTAAGAACTGTTAAGAGGACTCTCTGACCTCAGATGACACTGTTGTACTTGATCAGTCTGCTCTTCAGGAAACGTGAATGTCTTCGCACAGGTAAATCGGGGTGAAAGCCCCCAGAGCTCAGATTTTCTGGGGTGAAAAGATCAGGAGGAGGTAGAATAGAAACTGGTGTGTACTGAGAACTGGACGGAGGAGTGGGTGAGTGCTGTTTACAGCAGGGCACGGATAACCTGAAGGGAATCCTAATCTTAGCCTGGCCTCGTGAAGGACAAGTGTGCTGTGGGACTGTTTGTTTTCCCCACGGAGAATTTTTGCTTTTCCCTCCCCCTCCGCAGGCAGCGCCCTCAGCGAAGCCGCTGCGCATTCCAGCAGCGATATCGCAGCGCGGGCGCTCGGCAGCTAAGGCAGGAGGGAGCGAGGCAGCGGTGGCTGCTGCACCAGCCAGCCCCGCGGCTGCGTGGGGACGGTGACAGGCTGCCTTTGAGACAGCTCTGAGAGAGAGTCGGCTCGGCCGCTGCTTATTTGTAGTAAACGCTCCAAAAACCTCAGTGAGGACGTAAAGGCAGCAGAGCAAGCATGAGAACAGCCGCACGAGCGGCAGAGCTTGGCCGCTTTGGGAGGGTTAACAGCAGCGAGGTAATTCCAGGGCTGTAGAGGAAAAGCCTTGAGCTGCTGCGTGTTTGATAGGACTTCTTGTCTAGTTGTTCTCCTGTAAGCACAACTGTTTAACTTCCTCCTTCCCCTCTGTCGTCTTCCGAGCAAATGAAGGGATTTGTTTTTTTTATTCACTGCAAAGCTTTTGAAGTGAGACGTTCAGTATAAGAATCTGTTCTTGGCTAATGTCTGGTAGCAGTTCAGAATTGTCTCTTTGTACAGTGTGCACAAGTAGCTCAACTACTTTTATGTATTTGTTATAACCAGCTTCATTTAATCGGTGTTTCAGAAGTACGGGTTACGTGAGCTTCTCTTTCTGTGGTTTCATCTGAAATGATAAAGTTGTCCTGGACACGCTTTTTGTGGAAGAGAATCCTCTGGAGACGGGCATAGGTCCGTATTTGTACAGGAGTGTTTATGCTGTGTTGTAAAGAGAGTGCTTAAGCTCTTGAAAATTGACTGAAGACACATCTATAGAGCGCTATAAAATGCGTTACGCATCTGAGTTTCAGAAGAATTTCTGTTTCCCTTCTCAAAGTGAAGGAACTCCTTCACAAATGGGAGATGGAAGGAACGAAATTCACATCAGGACTGCTGACGTAGGGTGACACTCTTTACGTTTGCAAGGAAGGCAGCAGTGCCGTTCTGATGTACCTGGCTGGGTGGAGAGACTTTAGATTTTGAAACACTTCAGAAATGCCTGTGCTGTTTTGTTGTCTCTTGCATTGAATGGATTTGGCGCATAAAGCAGCAGCTTTGGTAATAGTTTGACGAAGTGAGAGTCGATGAGAGGATGCACAGAGAAGATGGATCTCTGGCCAGAGACTCTTTCCCGTCGTAGGTAGGTGACAGCAGTAAGAAGCTATGTTCAGAACTGGCATGCTGTACCCGAATGCTGAATCAAGTCTCCAGGCTTTCACTGTCAGTGCGTTCTTGCGCGGGGTGTTGATTGCAGGGCTAACGAGGTTTTGAGTCACACGTTAACTGGTAAGCCTTCTGGAGCAATGTGGGAGCACGAAGCAGAAACGTGTCAGCCCAACATCCACTGCCCGCTGTTCGCTCCTGTGTGCAGCCTCAGGAGGTGATTGGCATGTTCTCGCAGTCCCCTCCTCCTCACATCCAAAAATATCACAAATGCTTTGATTTTTTTTTTTCCCCAAAGAAATGCCTCAGTAACTGTAACTGGATGTAGCTTGACTATCACATGTCGTTTTTAACATTGTCAGGGGAGATGGCTAGAGTCTTACACCTCTGAGCACTGCTAGCTTGTTCTTCTAAAGGTAAGGTTCACTTTCTGCGTGTGATCCAAACTGCTCTGATGTCTGCTACCACTACACCAGTTTACTCTAGCTGTCTCCTCTTCCTGGAGGGCGTGGTGTTGAAAGCACAGGCGTTTGGTGCACGCAGACCCTGCAGAGAAAGACCCCTACCAAGCTTACTGTGCTGGGGGCTGTTGCAGAAGAGTCCTGTGTCTCTTCAGTATCTGAACCTCCCTGGCAGCCTGGAAGGGGATGGTGATTTGTGTGAATTTGATGTGGTTTTATCTCTGTCTCCTTGCAACTCAGTCTGAGAAAATAGAAGGAGACCAAGGGCAGTACCGTTCCCGTGCTGCTGGTAGGTGTTCCCTGCAGCAGCAGTGCAGGAGCGTGATGCTGTGGGAATACGTGTTTGTCTCAGAGCCTGGGCAGGTGGGGAGCCAGGAGGAGATGGGGGGTTCCTCTGGGTTTTTGGGTAAGCGTTTGAAAGGGAGAAACTTCCTGCTGGGTAGGAGAAACCCAAAGAGTATAGTCAGCAAGGCTTGTCGAACCAAACTTAGTAGTTCACGGACTGTTCTGCTGCTCCTTGTTGAGTTCAGGAGTGGGTTCGTTGTAGCTGAGCAAGTTTATACTCTCGCGGGGAAAACTTCGGTTGGAAGGGGCCTTTGGGGGTCACCTGGCGCAGTGCTTGCTCGGAGCCGGGCGGCTTTGAAACGGACCCAGCGGACACTAACTGGCAGACCCGTGCTGATGGAGTTCTTGAGTCTACGCAGTCACGCTTGCGTGAGTTCACTGCCCTTCTCCGCTCCAGACACGCCGCCGTCAGCTTTCCTGGCTGGCCGGGCTCTGCGTCGTACGCGGAGCAACAGAGCTGTAATAGATATCTTGTGAAGATTACCTTTGAGAAAGCGTGTTCTGGCTTCAAAAAGGCCTTGTCAGACCCGTCAGCGTAACTGTTCCTCTGCTGTGTCGCTTTGGTCTGACTCAGCAGCCCGAGCCCTGGGTTAGGCGTGCAGATCCCTGCCGTGACTCAGCGTGGAGGCTTCAATCAGCACCTGAAAAAGTGTTTGAGGCAAATGCTCTCTGTAACGCAGGGAGGTGGGAAGATGTCATCTGGAAAGAAGCAAGGGTGAGTTTCTGATCCCATCACGTGCCTGTAACGTTAAGAAGCCGTTACAATCTTGGCGAGGCAGTAATGACCCTGGAATTACAGTTTTCTGGCTGAACTGGGTTAGCTTATGTTGGCGTTTACACAGGAGCCCACGGGATTTGAGCGCTCTGCTGAGCCTTCAAAGTCAAACTTTGACACAGATTTTCCTTTCCTTTAAGTGGTGAATACCTTCTCATCATTCAGTGTATGAGGGTGAGCGTGGCAGCCTGTTCTAGTAATTCTTTGGTTTGCATGACAACTGGAGGATTTTCTTTCCTTAGCAAAGCCAACAAAGCCTGCAGCAGGAACCAAATTCCGTCCATCTCCTGAGGGGGTTTCCTTTGCAGAAGGAATTGAAGAGGTACTGTTTAGTTAAGCTTCATCCCAAAGTCTGACTGCTCCTGTAGCTCTTGTGAGCCAAGAATCCTCTTGCAGAACACCTGAAGTTGTTCTCTGTATGAATCAGTAACTTAATAAAGCCTTGCTTTGCTTTTAATAGAAGAATTTTTATCAAGGACTTGATTCCAAAGGTGTTAGCATTCAGAAACTGTTGGCATGGGGATTTTTAAATGTGTGTGCCAAAGATGTGCTGTCTGCTGGGAGCCAGGATCTGAATGTGGCTTTGAAATCCCACTCAGGCCACTCTTCTCTCTGGAGAGAGTAGGAAAGAAAATGGAGAAGTCGATTGGTTTCTTGTGGGCCTTTAGTAGTGTGAGACTTGAGGATGTAGGCAAACCGTCTAACTAAAAGAAGTCATAAAAATGTGTTATAACTCATTGATGCTTTGCAATCATGACAAGTGTGTCAGTCTTGGGCTTACCTATATGTTTAATCTGGACCTGGGAAGGCAGCTGCTTGCTCCGTGCTCTGAAATGACCTTAGCAGCTTGCTCATGCCTGGTTAATAATGAGCGGAGTTAATTGTCTGATATTGGCCTTCTCTCTCTTTTTGGCTCAGGATGATGGAGATGCATCTAAACTAATGGTGCTTTTTGAATCTCAGTCCTTGTTTGTATCTGGTTGGGTAGGGGCTTCCTCTGCTCTCACTAAACCGGGGTTAAAGCCTTCCCCTGGGCACGTCACCCCGCGTAGCCGCTCGCCTAGCCGAGGTACAAAGCTAACGCTTCTGTGCGCGCTCCTTTTGGTCTTTCTGCCAGGTTCTCCAGTTGCTGCTGTTTTCCTCCGGCCAGAGGGGTCCCTGTGAGCCAGGACTGGCAACTGCTCTGCTCTTCAGTGAGCCTCGCATCTGCCTGGTCCCCGAGGTGTCTGCGCAAAGCTTTACGTAGCCGTGCTCTGTTGAAGCAAGTTACCAAGTGTGTACGAATGGATTTCAGAAGTTGTCCCGCAGAGCCAGGGCTACCTGCTGTTAATGTGTTCAGGGTATAAATAAATCTTTATGTGTGCAGGCTGATGATCCTTAGATCTGTCCCGTGTGTCACGTTAGCACTGAGTTCAGTATCTGATCTGGCATCTGGGGGCTGATAGTTGGCAGATCTGATGGGAGGTGCGGAGTCTGGACGCTCTGTCAGAGAACTATTGAAATTCAAATACTGTCTTTTTTTTTTTTTTTTCCTGTGGAGCTGCTGCGAATACAGTTCACTAATGCGGGGTGAACTCAGTGATGTTTTGGTGTAAACAGATTCTCAAGTGTTCTTAGTATTTGGAAGCAGTGTTAAAGCTCTTGTAGATCTGTGGAACTGTTTGGTTTGCAGAGGTGCTGGGAAGAGATGAAAGCTCTGCAGACTCATTTTTTTTTTTTTTAACTCAGTACAAGCTTTTACCTCTGCAGTTTTTAATTCTGCCCTAGGGAGGGTGAACTGGACTGAAGAGCTTGAGGTCTGGGTGGTGCACACCGAGCCCCTCTAACCAGCGGTGAGGAGTGGCAGTGTGCTGCTGAGGAAACGGGGTGCTTCAACAGTCAGTTCTAACTGCCCGGTGAGAAAGGAGAACGTCGTGTTTGTACTGTTCTGGGGTAATCCAGGGGATGCTGAACTTGGAGAAAACCGCGTTCCTAGGAAACTAGGCTGTCTCTTGCAGCAGGAGGCTGGGATGGTAGGAACTCAGTAGAAGCCAGGGCCTGAAACATAAGCAGCTGGATTGGCTTTTGCTGTTTTTGGAAAAGCTATGTTACTGTTTCCACTGGTGGAGGAGGTGCCTCATTCTAATTCTGTCCTAATTCTTGTTGTTTTACTTTCTTTTCTACCACCACATTGATGCTGTGCTGACACTCCAGCAGAACAGGGCTCTGGCCCTTGCCCAGCAGTACTCCTCCCACGCGGGCGTGCCGCTGCAGCGGGGCAGGCAGGGCTGAGCTTAGCGTGTGGCTGAGCAGCGCTGCGGGGAAAATCCGCCTGGTGCAGGCGGGCGATGCTGGGGCCGCGGGGTCTGGCCGTGACGCCCCAACGCCTGCGGATCGCTCCTGCGTTGCCGTGTACCGAGGTGTTTGGAAGATGGTCTCGTTGTTAGATGGACTCCGTGCCCCAGGCACCTGCGCTGGGGTGCCTGCGGCGTTTCCCCGCCACGGACGGGTACCTGTCCCTGTTGTGCCAGTACGGACGGTCGGGGGTGGCTTCTGGGCAGAGATAAACTGTTCTGGCAGCGCCTGCAGCCTGCTCAGCACTTATCTGGTGTGCAGGCTGTTTGGTGTGGCCTCGGGAAAAGGGGTACCCGGAGCAGCTGCAGGCTGCGCAAATTGCTCCGGCTGGGCTGCTGTGGTAGAGAAGGAAAAAGCTTTATAGCCCAGCTTCCTTGGAGAAGCAGGTAAGCTTGGAGCCCTGGAGTTCTGGCTGGAACAACATCAGAACAGTTCTGTAATTTCAGGGCGTGAGCTGATACTATCTTCATTTAGGCAGGGCTTGGCTGGTCCTTAGAGAAGAAAAACATTTCCTAGGAGAGGTGCAGCGCACGGTGCTGTGCTAGTGGGACGGCGTTTTGTCGAGGTTAAGGCGGCTGCCTAGACGCAGCAGCTAAAACTTGGGAGCAGTGAAGGAAACTGCCTCCAGTTAAGTTTCCATTGTCACTTCACAGTCGGGAGCTCTTCTGTAAAAGCTGAACTTCTCAGAGCAACAGTGCTGAGGTGCAAAGTGAGCATCTGTGGCTGGAGTATCTTCTGTGCCTCGCTCATCTGCGAGCAGACGGTTGTGTTCCCTGATCTGACAGTCCGGGTGACGCCGACAGTCTGATTTAGTGGGGTTGTCCTGTGAGTGCTCACACTGACGGAGTTTGGTTGTTAGCTAACGAGGAAGATGCGCTGGATGAGCTGGATGCTGTGTACTGAAACACTGGAAGTGAAGGATGTGTATGAGCCTGGCATCCCACTGTCTGTTGCCTTTCGTGTGTTTGGGCTTGCTGCAGTCTGTGGTGCCTACAGCATCTGAGCTCACCGTGAAGTCATGATCCTGTGTTTGACATTGATCCTTTGCCATGGAAGTGGAGTGTAATGTGACAAATTAGCATTCTGATGTCATTAAAGTATTGACACAAATGATGGACTGGAAAAAGTCACTGGGAATCAGCTGAAAATATAAACATGTGCGAGAGAAAATGGGAAGTCGGGGGCAGAGAGAGTGCTGCACAGCGGTGTGCCGTGACACAGCTGATGTGCAGGGGCTCGGTGTGTCTCTGGGGTTTCCCTCCAGTGCGACGGTGTTCTCCATGCTCTGGAAATGCAAAGCCTTAAACTAGAAGGAGCTGGCTGTGCTCTGAGACCTCGTGGCTGAGAGTCCGGCTGTTTTCTGGGCGCTGGGAGCAGGGTCCAGGGCGTGCCCGGCTGAGTGGGGTTGTGCGAGTTTGGAAGCAGCTGAGCTCTCGTCTGTCACTTGGCTATTTATGTGACTGCCTGGCTAGTGATCCTGCCTACAGTGTGAAGTCACTTAATCACTTTTTCCTCCTGCTTTTCTAAAAAAACATCTTCTGCTTGGAGGCTTAGCTTTCCAAGGGAAGATAACAAATTTGTCTTTGTTGCAGATTCTGCTGTAATCTTCAGAATTAAGCTGGTAACTCTCACTCTTTTGTCTGGCTGTATCAGCCATTAGTGTTGGGGTAGGAATATGAACACACTGACAAAGAGTAGATAAAATAGTAGTTAATTATCTCCTGAATTAGAATCTCTATGGAGATGCCACACCTTGCTGCTGTAAGATCAGATATAAACCCCTAAAGCCTGTGGATTTTAAGTCCTGAATTAGCTGCTTTTCAGTTAAAAATAATACAATAACACCTTCCTTCCAATCCTGGCATACAGTGCAGCGGGGAAGAGGGATGGGCAAGGGGGAGCAGTTGCATAGTTCCTGTGATCTTCAATCTCTGCTTTTCTTTACCACGTGACTGCGGTTTTAGAAGGAGGAAAGTGTGGTCAAACACCTTTAGAAACAGGCCAGCTGTTCCTCTCAGCCTCAGACTTGTGAGAAATGAACTCGGGAAGAAGTTGATGGTTTAATCCGGGCTTCGCAGGGAGGCTGCCACCAAGGTGCCGTGTTCCGTGTGGCGAGCAGGGTTCGTGCCTTGCTTTTGTTGAGGACAGACCTTCTGAAACAGAGTACTTGGGAAAGGGACTGAAGATGAACTTCTGTAAGGCTCAAGATCTTGCAGGACCTACTGTAATTTGATTGCTTCAACCCTCCAGTCAGTTTTGAGGCTGTATGTCTCTTCCTGAGAGGTATTTAGCTTGACATAGGCCTTTTTCTTACAATTCTGGCCACTCACTGTGCCCTAAGCAGGTTACTGAAAAAGGCTTTCTAACCTGGCACTGGAATCCTGCTTTTACTGGTGGTGAGTCGCGGTTGGTGGCTTCTTTTTAGGTTCAAAGGCGCCAATAAACTTGCAGCCCATCACGCTGCACCTCCTCGAGCCTGGTGGTGTTTCTGCGTGCTGCTGTTGGTTGCTGAGCTTCAAAACTGCTTCACATCTGTGGACGGCGTGGGGCCAGGGATGTGTGTCTCTATTGCAGTGCAAATGACCAGAGGAACTTGGGGTTTGGCGGCTTTTTTCCTTCTCTATTGCTTTTCGGAAGAATGTCGTTTTGGTGTGGAAGGGACTGCATCTTGGCTAGGGAAGGAGGTGGCCTCTTAGATGCGGTGAAGTAGTCCATTTTTCCACAATGCTTGGAGTTTCTTCAGACTTGTAGAACAAAGTGTTTTTTCCTCTCCTGTTAAAATATGAATTCTTCCAGTTGTTTCCTCTTCCCATAGCAATGAAATGCTGGATATTTGTACACTGTATATGTATTTTCTTGGCTTGGCTGAGGGCTTTCCTCGTAAGAGGACAGTAAGGTCTGACACTTTTCCAGCTGACCTTGGAAGGGCTCCAGGGTGGCTGGAGGTGGTTGATAAGTCGGACTGAAGCTTTCTGTAAGCAAGGTGACTGAGGAGTGCTTCAGGCTTGAAAGAGGAGGGGTGAGGAGATAGCGCTGCAAACTTTCCCAGGACACTTCTTCCACCTGCCCGTAGCAGTTGGGAGAAAACAAAGATATTGGTATCCAGCAGACTTCTGGAGGAGATTAAGTTGGGCTCAGGGTTAATTGGCACTCTGCTGTGTATCACGATTGCTTCTTTCCTGTCCTGAGAAAGGCACAGGTGTTAAATAATCTGTTTCATAAATGAGAGAAAGGGAGAGTTTGGAAAGGTGGAAAAAGGAGCCAACATGGTCAAAGCAGTGGTTACAGCTGAGGAGCTGATATCCTGTGCTCAGGTTACTGCTTGGCCCTGGTTGCCTTTAACTGTGCCAAATAGTGGAGTGTCACTTCCCTGACGAGGAGGCAAATACACAAGTGATCAAGTCTGAGGTACTGAATCAGCCAGAGACGAAGCAGCAGAATAAGTAGGTCGGGTATGGAACGCTTGCAGTAACCTGGCAGGACAAACATGGTCTGTGCGTTACGTACAGCTCTGCGTTTTGCAGGGTTTTTTATTGCTATTGTAAAATCAAGGCCTCAGTGTGCTGAGTTCTGTTGAGTTTTTTGTGATGTGTGCACAGTGAACCTCCCAGTCTGGGAGGAAAAAGTACCAAGGTGTGATTTGTGCCATGATGATACAAGGGAAACAATTTCTGCTGAAAACCAAAGTATAACTTAGTTGTGCGCCTCCTCAGGACAGTGAAGCTGTTTGAGTAGAAGCCTTTCATGTGGGTGATGGGCTTGATATTGTGAAGCTGGGTCCAGGCTCCTTTCGGAACAGTAAATCTCCCCTTGTGCTTCCTTGGAGCTTTGTAACACTCTTGCCAAAACAGCACATCACGTGAACCAAGGTTAGGATCTTGCTAATAAGGCTGTTTAATCTGACTGCTCCTTGTGCATGGGCTTCCTCGCCAGAAAGGACGTGGGTGAAGGAGCAGAGACGGACAAGAAATCTGAGGCGATACTTTTTCTCTTCACAGAAACCATGGCGAGTCCTGCAAAGGATAACTATCGAATGAAGAGTTACAAGAACAAAGCCCTAAATCCTGAGGAAATGCGTCGGCGAAGAGAAGAGGAAGGAATTCAACTGCGCAAACAGAAACGAGAGCAACAGGTAACTGTCATCTTGAGTAGCTTGTGTAGAGCCTTAACAAAGCCAGGACTGTGCTGCTGCCAAACGGGGATCTTCAAGGACCTGTGCATTACGGTTCGTTGGCAGTCCTCGCATTGTTCCTGTTCCTACTGAGCTCTTGCTTTTATCTTTTTCTTTGTACCTAGTACAGAGTGTAGCTCGCATCAAGAGCTCTCCGAGCACCTTTTCCTTGGGGCACTAGAGGTTTTTGTTCACAGATCCTTGTTTTTAAGAGATTTTTGAGTTTTTTATTAATGAATAGGTTTGTTTCCTCAAGAAGCAGGAAGAGCAAGTGAAAGTACAGGCTGTGTGTCTTTCTTAACTCTGAGCTGGTTTGTTGTTTTTTGGTTTGTGTTTTTTTTGCTTGAAGGTCTGTGAAAGTGAGAGGTGATTCCCAGGTGATGTATGTGGCTCAGACGAAATGTTTGCTTTATTAGTGCGTCATCCACAAGCTGCCTTCTCCCCAGTTTCCCCAACTTGTTAGGTCAAATTCTGCACTTGCCTGTACCGGTGTCTCAGTGACTTGGGTATTTGCATATCTGAGGGCAAGACTTAGCATGTGTCATTATTGGGGTTTGGATGCCAAAGCAGTCTTCTGAGTGCAGAGCTGTTATTAATGAGTGCTTTTCTATTCAGGTTGCGCTCAGTCTAGCTGATGGTATCTTCTCTGAGGAACAAGAATGTCTGGTTATGAAGACTGTTGATCATTGCTTTCTAACAATGACTCCTGTGTTTTGTTCCCTGCCAGCTCTTTAAAAGAAGAAATGTGGAGCTGATCAATGAAGATACCTCCATGTTTGACAGTCTCCTTGTGGATTCCTACGTTAGTTCCACAACATGTGGGGTAAGGTGCCCTTCATCAGTGCAGTTATGTTTTGGGATAGATTTATTGCTGTGGACTGCATGGAACTGAGCTCAATGGTTTTGTTCTCTCACTTTAGAGAATATTGCGAATGTTACTACAGTGAAGTGGAAAAGTCTGCCAGGAAGTAGTGTGCTGTAGTTCCAAACTGTGACTCTTTAGATTACTAGCTAAGCACAAAATCATGGTGGGCTGTTGTGACTGTGATGCCTTAATCTCAGCGTGAAATGGAACCATTATTCTGTCTCCTTTGCGTCTTCTCAGGAGGGAGTGATCACAAGAGAGATGGTGGAGATGCTTTTCTCAGATGACCCCGATCTACAGCTAGCAACCACTCAGAAATTCAGGAAGTTGCTTTCCAAAGGTAAAAACTCATCTTATCCCTGCCCCGGGATCTGACGTAGCCTTTCTTTGGCCAGCACTTGTGCACACATATTGCTGTACAGAAGCTTAGCGGCTTTGAGCTTGGGGAAAGAAAGTTAAAGTCTAGGAACTTCATGCTCTAGTGTGTTGCTAATGATTTACAGCTGTATGAATTGTACGGAAAGTGATTCTGGAGACTTGTCCTGCAGAGTTCAGAACAGCTTGGGATCATTTGATTCAGCAATAATTCATCAGTGTTATTCCCCTGCATTAGACCTGTTTTGACATTGCCTTGCTATTTCAGAGCCAAATCCTCCAATAGATGAAGTGATAAACACTCAGGGAGTGGTGGACAGATTCGTTGAATTCCTGAAAAGAAGTGAAAATTGCACGCTACAGGTAAAGGAGATTGTGTTGTGAATTCTTCGTGGCATGTAGCTGTTTAACCTTCACAGCTTAGCAGCGTGAACCCGCAGGTGCTATCGGGGAAAAACTATGTTTTGAACGCAGAAGTTGCAGGTTATGTGATGTACAGGAGGAGACAAAGGTGGCCTGTAATGCTTAGGCAAAAGAAGGAAATTGTAAATTGCTCTAAATTCTTGGAAGAATGCTGGCAAAAATAACATAGTTCAGCTGCAGCTGAAGACAATTTGGCTTTCTGATGTTTCTGCTGGGAGCTAGTGGAGCCACCTAATAAATGTGTAGGAAGAAATTGTGTGAGGAAAAACCTCCTTTATTGGAGGCTTTTAAGTACAGGCTGAGTGTGTTAGAAATGGGTTAGGCAGTGCTGATCCTGCCGCGGGGCAGAGGGGTGGCCTAGAAGGCTTCTTGACATTCCTTCCGGCTTGGTAACAACTATGGTTACTTTGCAGGGGTTAAAGATACTTCCATACATGGAATTTCATCCAAGTTGATGACTGCCTTCATCTTTCTTCCTGCCCTCTGGCCAAGGCCATGTTTCATAGGGGCTTACTTTGGAGAAGAACTGAACAGAAATCTGTTTTTAAACCAGAGAATGAGTGGCAAAAGCGGGGAACTCGCTGCTCAGCTTCACTTGAACTCAAGACGTCTTTGTGGTGTTAGCCCGATGGGAGGGTGGGCTGGAATAACACCCTTTCCTTTGAATATTGATGTGTTCTGTTGTGATATGCTCTTTCTTTCACCACCTTTTTGGTAGAAGTTGAAAGAATTATAGCCAAAATTGAACGGCAAATATTTTACTAAATCAGGATTATGTTATTCAGGCTTTTCTCATTTGTTTGCTTGTTTCAGTTTGAAGCAGCATGGGCACTGACGAATATTGCATCAGGAACTTCCCAACAAACAAAAATAGTAATTGAGGCTGGGGCAGTCCCTATCTTTATAGAGCTGTTAAACTCTGACTTTGAGGATGTTCAAGAACAGGTAAGGTTCACTTCTTACTCTGGGGTTAGGGAGGGAACTGCAGTGGATTGCAAATGATTAAAATGCGACATTTAAAATGAGTGACCAGTGTGTAACAACTGACTTCCTACCACAAATTGAAGTATTATTTGCCTGGAATTGGGGGAAAATGCTTCCTTAGCACACTACCCTTTTCTTCCTCTGTTCAGAAACTGCGTGAATGCTAAAACTGTTGCTGTTTCCTTTCAGGCTGTCTGGGCATTGGGGAACATTGCTGGAGACAGCTCTGTGTGTAGAGACTATGTCCTTAACTGCGCTATTCTTCCTCCCTTATTAATGTGAGTAGCCATGAGTACTTGCCAACACAGATCTTGCAGTCCCATTGTACTACAGCAGAGCAATACTTGATCTGGGTGAATAGATTCCCCAGCAATGTGTGGTGGCGATCGCTGGGAATCGAACCATTGGTACCAGATAAACTGGCAGCTCAGACAAGCGTCTGAGAAACAGAGTGGGACTTGGTAGATAACATGCCTTCTCACAAACCTTTACACTGCTCTGGATCTGAAGCGGGTGCTGCTGCAGTGTGCTTGTCTCTCTGAAGCCGCAGGGCTTGCTGCGTCCCTGCCAATGCCTGCTCTTTGTGCTGTGCCGGGGATTTCAGGTGCTTGTCTGAGTGGGCTCCCCTAGGACTGAGGAAAGGGAGCAGGTCTGCACACCACCTTGCCTCTGCAGCTCTTCAGTGTGGTGCATACCCCCCTCATCAGAAGATCTGCTCTCAAAGACTGTTCACTGCTCTGGAAAGAATGAATCTTTACTTTATCCTGTCCTTGGCAAAGCGATGCCTTGTCACAAGTGACTTGAGTTATTCTGCTGCTCGTTCTGTCAGTCACCTGTCAGTGATTGCTGACTGAAGGCCTCAGCCCACAGGACTCGCTGGCCTCGGAGCTGAGAGACCGCAGTTTGTGTCACTTGGTCTCTAGTGAGGACCGTCTGACCTCAGACAGGGCTGTGAGTGTCTGGGCCGAATTGAAACTTGGAACTGCATTTGGCTAACTTACCCTTCCTGCTGCAACTTGTCTCATGTGGAACGTGCCTTCCTGACCCATGTCACTTGACGTTATTAGGAATAACAGCTCTTTATCCTCAGAACTAGTTGCATGTCACCTCACTTCTTGCTTATTGAGAGGCTCAAGTGACAAGCAGCATGGCTTGAGCTACAGCAAATGGAATAGTGATTTGACTCCCTTAAAATCATACTAGTTTTCCCTTTTAATTCCTGTGCTGGCTTCTACGTCAAGGATTTTAATTCATGGTAATTATCTCTTCAGGCTCCTTACGAAGTCCACCAGGTTGACAATGACACGAAATGCTGTCTGGGCCTTGTCAAACTTGTGCAGAGGAAAGAGTCCACCACCTGAATTTGATAAGGTGAGAATAAATGCCTTGTTGGCAGACAGGTGATGGTGAGACACCCAGTCAAGATGTTTGTCTAAATTAATTTGGGCTGTTGGACTTCTGTAAGTCATTCCGGGAGGGAACAGGGTGAGGCTCTTCCTGCTGAGGTTATCTTACTGCTCAGCAGATGTTTGAGTGCCTGTTTAATTTTCTGCCAGCCTTTCTGCCTGACTCTATTGGCAGCCCATCAGCTGACCCCTCGTTAAGGGGCAAGCCCAGGCTGCCCTTCAAGGTAGGGGCTTCTCTGAAACCTGTTATGAGCTCTGGAAGTTTGAGACTTCACTCAAATTGTGACTAAAAACTTGATTCCGAGCCCTCTAAGTGCTGCAAAAGAGGACTCCTGTAGCTACATGGGAGCTGTGGTAGCTTTCCTCTTTTCCTTTCCTGGTGTGCTGCTGGCATTAACAGGAGGTGCTGCTGGCCTTTCAGGTGTCTCATCCTTCTTTGGCAGAACAAAAATGTTTTGAGATCAATGTGTGTCGCTTCTTTAAAATGAAACCTCTTGTGACAAAGGTGAGAAGCCTGTGGGGAGGGATGAAATCTGAATTGAGTGTGAATGCCAAACCACTTAAAAGTGATTGAAATATTCAGAGGTGTAACTGATGGCTGCTGCTCTGAATACTGAGCTATTTAAGGTTGTTGGGAGTAAGAAATGGAGCAGTGCTCTTACATAAGACATGTAAGGAGCTTGTCAACAGTAGCATGCACCGTAGCGCTTGTCTCAGGAGTCTAGACTTGGTCCAAGAGGAAGGGATGTAATTTTAGTAATAAAGCTGTTGAGGTAACTTCAGACCCTGTGATTATGGGGTATGTGAACCAGCAAGGAAGGGCTGACTTTGGGGAAGGAAACTGTGGACGTTGGAGAGCTGTTATCTGTGTTTGCGTGCAGATGTGGTGGTCCTGGACACGAGGTGACTAACCTGGGGTGGTGGCTGTTGTTGCAGGTCTCTCCCTGCCTGCCAGTCTTGTCCCGATTGTTATTCAACAGCGACTCTGACTTGCTGGCAGACGCCTGCTGGGCTCTTTCCTACTTATCAGACGGCCCCAATGAGAAGATCCAAGCAGTTATTGACTCAGGAGTGTGTCGGCGACTGGTGGAGCTGTTGATGTAAGTATCTGGTCTCGCTGCTCCAGCCCAGTGAGACTGGGAGGCGCGTGACTGAGCGTGAGTTTGTATCAAAACCCATCACAGCACTTTTTCCAGCTCCTGTGGGCACAGGCTGCAGGTAGTGGGTGCCTTAGCTGACTTTGGAGCAGTTACCTAGGAGGGCCTGGAGCAGGTTGACAGCTGTAGTTTACTGGCTTTTCTTGGAGAGAGATTGCACTGACACTTCGGTCTGTGAAAGGAGAGAGGACTGCAGAGCGCCTTGTGCTCTGACTCCAAATATGCTTCTGGAGGCACATCAAAGATGGCAAGAGCAGCGTCTAGCAAAAGTCAGCTTGGCTTTGTTTCTCTGATATCTGTATGGAAACTTGGACAAAAACCTTTGTTTGCAGTTTGGATGGACCTCTGACATCTTTGGAACTGGTAGAACTGTGAGATACTTGCTTCCAAAGTTCTCTTGAAAAATTCTGGGTGTTCTCATTGGGTTAACAACATCTTTGTTCAGGAAGGTGATGTAAAAGGAGATGTCTGTAATTAAGCTGGAGGTGATGGAGTTAAGATGCTAAGGATGAAAACTGTGTTGCAAGCTTGTCTTCAGCCTCTCCTTGTCCAGTGCCCATACGGTCAGCTCACTGTGCCTTTCTGTGTGCTAGGGGATGGAATTCAGAGTAAAGAGTGCAGGTGAGATACTGGGGAGGGAATCTTCTGAGTATCCAGGCGGATGTGATCTGATAGGTTTGGTTTTGTCCTTGCACCATTTTTCCTGCAGGCACAATGACTACAAAGTGGCCTCCCCGGCTTTGCGAGCAGTGGGCAACATTGTGACGGGGGATGACATCCAGACGCAGGTGAGGGGGACCAGGGGCAGGTGCCGTGCCGCATAGCATGTTCACCTCTGAGAACTGAAAGTATTTAGCTCTGTACCTGTCACTGGTGATCTCTCTTCTGCTGTCTTTCTAAAAAGGTGATTCTGAACTGTTCAGCCTTGCCTTGTCTCCTCCATTTGTTAAGTAGTCCCAAAGAGTCAATCAGGAAAGAAGCCTGCTGGACTATATCCAACATCACAGCGGGAAACAGAGCACAAATACAGGTACAGTCTTCTCCAGCCCACCTGTAATGATCCTAGATTCCAAACTCAGCATGAAGGATTTTCAGCTTTTTTCTTATCTGCACTGGTTTTGTTCACGTCTCTTATTCTGCAATAATCTGCAAATTTGCTGCTCCCAGCCATCTGCCAAACAAGAGCTAAAAAAAGCCCACTGATTGTACCAGCAGAGGCTGAAATGAGTCCGCAGGTTGGATCGTTGGACTAAGAGGAGATACAGCCCCTATTTCTGCATGCTTAATTAGAGATAGCTCTTTGAAAAGCTGGAGCTTGTTGAGTTTTAATTATCCTTTTAATCACCTGCACACAAAGGCAGATAAGTGATGAAAGCATTCCTGTGGTATTGACGCAGTAATAGGGATTGTCTGCTGTGCCGTGACGGAACTGAATCTCTGTGCTAAGAGCATTTGGCTGAGGAGTAAAATGGAGAAATGGCTGGAGGGTATGGCTTGGGAAGTTCTTTTGCATTGCAAAATGGAGGCGAAGGCTTCTTTCAGGTGCTTAATAGTCTTTTAGAAGCCGCGTTGCCAATTCAAATGCTTCTTACTGCTCTCTCTCCCCAGGCAGTCATAGATGCAAACATTTTCCCAGTGCTGATAGAAATCCTGCAGAAAGCAGAGTTCCGCACGAGGAAAGAGGCAGCATGGGCTATTACAAACGCGACGTCAGGAGGAACTCCGGAACAGATCAGGTACTCGCTGTGCCTCCTCTTAGGGGAATCTGAACGCACGGGAGCTGCACCGTTAGGGGAGCTGCGGGACGGGTAGCAGGGGAGTAATTTGGAGAACTTCTGAGAGTGCCTGAGACAGGCAGAGCCATAGCTGGATCGTACGCTGTGCTGTAACTTGTAAGGTCCTGGAGGAGGAGAAGCTGGTCCGAACCAGTTCTCCCCTCCTGCTGCAGACAGCTTAGACTAGGCTGGATGTCCAGACTGGATGACTGATTGAATTCCAGTGTGGACTTAATTTGAGTAGCGCCTGAATTGTGGAGGGAGTTAGCAGGTTTCTTAAAAGAGGAGGTGTGTCTGCAAATGCAAATAAAAATTAACCTTGCAAGAACAGTGAAAAATGATTTTATTTTAAGATAACTTTGTATTTTAATTTGACTCGTTTCCCTTGCCCTTTCTGACTGAGCAAGGGCGATGCTTCCTAGGTTCTGAAGAGCGTGTGTGTGTTGGTGCTCTCTCTCCAGATACCTGGTAAACCTGGGTTGTATCAAACCTCTCTGTGACCTGCTGACTGTCATGGACTCCAAGATCGTTCAGGTGGCGTTGAACGGCCTGGAGAACATCCTGCGGCTTGGCGAGCAGGAAGCCAACCAGAGCGGGACCGGCATCAACCCGTACTGCAGCCTGATTGAGGAGGCCTACGGTAGGTCCTGGCGGGTGGCCTGGGTGCTGGTGACGCCCTAGGAGATTCTGAAAGGTGTCTGCTAGTTTTGGCGGTTGCTTTTCTGCCGTGGTAAGGGGTTTAGTGTATTCCAAACTAGCCTAGGGTCTGTCTTTTTGGAGTCTTGTGATTGGGCAGAGGACAGAATACTTGGAAGTGAAAACTATCATACATATCCAAGCTTCCTAGACCTGGGCGAAGTCAGAAGTGACACGGCTGGGTCTGATTGCTCCAACTGCCCTGTTGTACGTTGTGGAGATCCAGAGAGACTTAGCTTTTCTCTGGAGAGACTTAATTTGGTAGGGTTCTTTTGTCCTGCTCTTCGTTCCTATTTTGGTCTGGAACTCCCTGAATACTGCCAGTGTCTGATTTGCCCTCGCACTGACACTGTGTGTCCTGATTCTCCCAGTAAGAATAATTCTTGAAATTCTTGAGCGTATACTGTGCTTGGATGCTTTCTGATCAGCACTGGATTTAATTGGGACAGCTAAAGCTGTTACTGCCCTTCTGCTGGAGGCTGCTGGGACAGGCCCTGCGTCCTTCTCCTTCCTGCCCCCTGCAACTGCCAAACTGTTCGCGGCCCATTGGTTCCATCTCACTGAAATCTGGTGTAGAGTCAGCAGGGAGCTGGGAGCACATCTGCTGTAGCTGTGTCAGCTAAACCTACTGTTGAAAAGACGTTAATGCTGCCTGATGGGGTGAAATCCACAAGCAGCTTTGGAATAGTTAGCTTTAGCTGTCAGTGCTGCTCACAAAATGCAGATCTGACGCCGACGAAGGTCTTGCAGTGCACAGGGGCAGGATGGATGTGGTACAGTGTAAATATCAGGATCTCCTTGTTTCATCACATCCCACTTTTATCTTTATTTCCCTCCAAGGTCTGGATAAGATAGAGTTCCTTCAGAGCCATGAGAACCAGGAGATCTACCAGAAGGCCTTCGACCTGATTGAGCACTACTTTGGAGTAGAGGATGACTCTGCCCTAGCTCCCCAGGTGGACGAGAACCAGCAGCAATTCATCTTCCAGCAACCTGAAGCCCCCATGGAAGGTTTCCAGCTATAATGTGCCCGGGGGAAAGGAACACCACAGCCTTGCCGGAAGCAACTGGGAGCAGCTGGTCGTCCCATCCCCTCCTTGCAAATGGAAGGCTGAACACCCACTCCACCTGCCAGGAAACAACTCTTCCTTCCAACAACTAGAAACAGTGCTTTGTCCTCACGGAAAGAAGGGGATGTTCTTACACTTCTTTCTTTTTGCTGCTGCGTACATGTCTTTAAAGCAGGCGTCTGGGTGGAGGAAGGACACTGAGGTAACAGGTTGCACCTCTTGGGTTTTTTTCTTTGTGGTGATCTCTCCCAAAGTCACTTCTTACCTCGGGTACTTAATTGAGATTTCAGCGTTGGGTTGGGTAAGAACACAATAGAAAGTAAGCATTCTGACAACAATAATTCTGGAAACCTGGGTTGATCTATTTAATTTTTTTGCACATGTTACTCTTTATTAAAGACTCTAACTCGCCAAGAGCAAAATTTAGCCCTGGCCTTTCTGCGACCCTCCTTCAGCGGACGGTCCTGTTGAACCTGGGCCAAGCTCCCCTGAAACATACTGTACATGGACAGAAATGGGAAGTTCTCTCACTCCTGGGAAGATTTTTTTTTTTTTTTTTTTTTTTTTTTTTTTGGGG
>WHYT01015528.1:292957-312740 GCA_009806455.1 Tetrax tetrax | reverse complement strand
GCCCCAGAGAAAAAAAAAAAAAAAAAAAAAAAAAGTAGTTTTCATCAAGTACAATAAGATTGGACTGAACACCAGGTAAAGTCAAATACTGTTGTCCATATTTCACTGTGCAAGAGGTCAAGGCATCCAAATGAGCCCATCATTTTTCACACTTCGTGCTTAACACATGCCTCGCTGTTCCAAACTGATCCCAAGAAGGAAAAAATAACATTTAGTTCCAACATTGGATCTGTAAATAACAAGGGACTCCTTCTGATTTACCTTCGTTTGATGCTTTTGAGCCAAAAGCCAATAGCAAATAACATACTGAAGTAATCAGGTCTGCGCTGGTAGATAGTTCCATGATCTACAATTGGAAACCTCTTCATCTTAGCAATTGGTGGCCCATTTGTAACATGAAATGGTTGTCGGTTCCTTTCCTGGAAACCACAGCTTTGCCTTACAAGTTCAGACAGTATCTGAACCCACAGAAGGTTGTGTTCAGCCCTGGTATCTGGAGGATGATTGCCATATGGCCAGGGAGCAGAACTGCCAGTGTTGCCCTAATTGACCAGCAACAGCTGGAGCTGGAGAAATTTGTGCCAAAAAGGCTTTGAAAGATGATTGTTTTGAAGGCAAGAAAGCTACTTACAGTTTAAGCTACTGTCACATTAGGTTTCCTCCTCGAGCCCTCAGCTGATCATAGAGAACTGTGATAGCCTTTCATCTGCAGAGCTGAGCCTTGGGATGGAAGAACCAGAGGGATTATTTAACCAGAAATCTCCCATGTCTCTTTGGTAGTTTGAGCACATATTCAGCCAAACAGCTCTCCTTCTCTTGCTTTTAATGCGAAAAAGATTTCACCTGTGTTAGAGCAGCATTAGCCATGTTTTACAGGTAGGAAGCCAAAGAGTGTGGTCAGTGAAGTGACTCAGTCTGGAGCATTTTTACAGCTGCTTTGTGCTGCTGAGGCAGAACTGGGAGAAGTAATTTATTGCCTGTTCGGAATGATGTCCCTTTTTTTCCTTCAGTCTATCCATTTCTCCTACAATAATTTACGCTTAACTATCTTACAGTTCTCAGCTCTCCTGGAATACATTCCAGCTCAAAGATCCCTCTGTCCAGAAAACTCTTCAAGTGCTAATAAGAAATAGGGATAAACAGGGTTCATATTAACCAGAGTTTGTTCTTATGGAGCTTTTTGTACTAAGATGCTGCCCAGCAACTCAATCAGCAGGGCAATTTTCAGAAATTAACTTAGCACAGACTAGAGTCCACAGTGTTCTCCCTTAGCTTCTGCAGCAGACAGACAAGTAGAGTACATCTTGTAATTAATTATTAACTCTTATATGGGGAGCGTCAATACAGAGGCTTCCTGTTTTTAAACAGAGACTGCAGTCACAGTTTCTTTTCATGTATGCTGCTGTTACAATGCAGGGGAATAAACTGTCAGTACTGGACTGTGCATTTGTTTCTGGCTTGAAACTGCTTATTGACTTCAATGCAGCTGTAAAGATTTATGCCAGCTAATGACCTAGCTGACTTGGATTCAGAGTGACAGGATTTAAACAAAATTTGACATTATCTTGGCAAGCCAATAATCAGCTCCACTGACACTTTTGTAGCAGAGAAGAGAAAGTGAGCTTTCAAATGTATTCTGCATGCACCATCTCCTGGAGGCACTGGGAACATCTCTGCTGCCCAAGCCTGAAAACATATCTTCCCAAGTCTCTGAACAAAGCCTCCACGTCCAGGAGTTCAGCTGTGAATTTTCATCTGCTAAAACTTGAAATTCATGTGCTTCTCTGTGAATAATTTTCTTTTCTTTCATCTTCCTCTGCACCCCATAAATACTCACCAGTTACTTTTCAAAAAACTTTCGCAGAGGAGTAGGGAAAAGCTCATGAACAGAGTTCTACATTGTTTGGGGCTTTTAAAAAATGTTGTTTGGTTTTTTTGTTTTTCCCCTGAAACTTTGCTTAGCACTAGTAATTGCATTTCTTTTATCAGTGGGTCATGAGAAATCTGTTAGCAGTTAGACGACCACTTAAATGGCTTGGTTGTGTAAGGCAAGGTAAAATGCTGTTGCTTCACACATCGAAGACGGAAGACTCATTGTAAAAACAGATCTCTAAAAGCACGTCAGTTCTTCACAGCAGAGCAGACCACGTAATGCTACACCTCTCCAGCAATTAGCAACTGAAACGGAACAGTTTTTCAGGATTCTGCAGCAGTTCCCTGGCAGAGATCGTGCTGGCACTAACAGCAATTCTGCTGATACACAAGATGTCAATTAAGCGCTACACTTG
Source organism: Tetrax tetrax (assembly GCA_009806455.1). NCBI lineage: Eukaryota > Metazoa > Chordata > Aves > Otidiformes > Otididae > Tetrax > Tetrax tetrax. The sequence goes on along the minus strand of WHYT01015528.1, from coordinate 310,452 downwards.
GTGTTACTCCAGATAACCAGCACTATCATTGGGCAGAGTTACTGAAACCTTTTCATCATAATTTTTCCTCAAAAGTTGTTGAAAAAGTTAGGAAAGTATTTTCAGCCATTTTCCCCCTTTCTACACCCTATTAAAATTAAAAAGCAGGATTGTAGGCGGTGGTGAAAGCTAAATCCGTGTTAACTGAGCGTCTGTCACCACAGGGTGCAGCCACTGGTACCGCACTGCACTGTATACTGGATTGCCGTTTTCTGATTTCCCTTGAAGAATGATTAATGGGATTGAATTTCAGAAAGGAGAGGCTAACTGAATGAATCATGAAATCATTTTAATGATTTGAGATGTCAATTAGCAATTGAGTTCCTGAAGCATTTTTCCTCCAGCCAGCTAAGATGCACAGGGTAGTCTTCAGTCAAATTCATTGAGGCAGTTAGTGCACCCCATAGATAAGTACTGGGAAAGCATTTCCTAGATTTCAGTCACTTGTGGGTTCATTGCTTATAGAAAATAGCCATAATTTGGTTCCCCACAGTTGCTCTGTTTAGACCTTCCTTGCCTCTTCATAGCCGCAGCAAGCTTAAACTATTGTATTGCCTGTTTTTTTGAAGCCGAGATAGTCTTTTCTCTGCATTTATATTTAGAACACCTGGGTCTCCTACACACTGCAAAAATACACGACAACCAAACCTCAGACTGATAGTAGACATAACAAGCAGAGCACCAAAGAAGGAAAGTCTTTGAGTCAAATCTTCTAGCTTTGCAGCACTGAATCCAGAATCTGCTAGAACCAAAACCCAACAGTCTGACTCAAAACCCAACAGCCCAGCTTTGGAGTATGTCAGGGTTAACTGCTTGCAGCATCTCATGCATTTTCAGTCTTAAATCCCAACTTGCACAAGATATTTCTATGTCTGAGTCTTTTCAAGTCTGAGTCTAGGTGTTGTAGCTGATGGCACTGAATGCAGTGGCACTGTATTACATAAACTGGAATGTGCCAAGTAATGCAAAACTCATGACATTTAGGATTGTATTTTCCTGTTTCTGCTCCTGTGGTTTTATCACATTGGTATTTTCATGCATAATTGGCACCCTAAGCCGTAGATGTATGCACATGCTGAATTCTTCTCAACATCTTCTCAAATAAAATGAGTTCACTTCCCACTCAGCAGATGTTTTAACAACAGAAGACAGAATTCGAGATCTACAAGTAAGGTGCTAAGCCAAGGGAACTGGTAGCTGCCATATTTGCTTTTGGCAATAAGTAGTGCAAACATCATTTGTCTAGAAGCACAGTGCTATACAAGGTACAGAAGACTGAGAAATCCCAAAGCTTTTCCTGGCACTGATAGAGAAGTTGGATGTTCTGTAGAGCTCTTGACTTAAACACAGTATGACTTCCCTGTCTCAGTGCTCGAGTGACCCAAGAACCATTTCGCCTCCTCAGCACTTGGAAACGTTCACATTACCCCTTGTTTTCTTACACGGTGTAAGACAACATTACCACTTGTTTGTTTTCTTGCACATGATAGGTTTTCTTAAACAGTGAGGCTTGTTCTTGGAAAGAACATCCAGTTCTTTCAGTAGATACTGGCCTTAGGGGTCACAGGGATAGCATTGGAACCCCAATTCCAGAAAGCATACTCACAAAATTCTTTAGCCTTTCTCCTGCATTTTCTTTCTGCACTTCCCAGCAGCGTTTCCTAGTCCTCCCTCCCAAGAGCTCTGTATTCATAGAAGCGGTCAGGGAGGTCATCTTCCTGAACCATATGTCCCTGACCTATGCAGCAAGATCCTCTGGTTTTTGCATTTCACAGTCCTGAAGCTGTGAAGGCAGAGCACTGGCTGAAAATGACAAGTGCTCAGCCCCCTCTGGCACTACAACCCTCTTCTACAAGGGTTCTCATGACCATCTCTTGAGTTTGCCCCCCATACTAACCTGGATCAAAATGGGAGGTCACCATGTGTCTCACAACTTAAGTGCAACAGCTTTCTCACAGTAGACTGGGGAGACGGTTCTAAAAATTTGAGATGCACCTAAGTAGTATGACCATTAATGGTGTACACCAGTGCTTCAGGTATAAAACTCGGCTTACTAATATGACATCCCTGATCTCCAGTTTTTGAGCTACAAGAGCCACTGATAAGCAACACTAAATAGCTTTTTAACCCCTAAAAAACATTGGCTTTTAACCACTCCATTGATGTATTCATATACACACTGTTACATTGCCCAGGCTGTTGGCACTCCCCTACTTCTCCCACTCGGCAGCTCGGCTGGTGCGGTTTGCAGTTCGCTGTGATGCTGTGATGGCCTTGCTAGCTGATGTTGGCAGGGCTGGTTACTTGCTAGATGAGTCCCACACACAGCAGCAATGCCTGGTTCCTATGCACTGCATGGGGGAGGCTGCTTGGGAGTACAGAGTTAGCCTACTGGCTGAAGAACAGTTATATCCACAACTAATGACCCTTTAAAAAAAAAAAAAGAGTGATTTCCTTTGCTCCCAGGTCTTGAAAAGGAAGGTCTGGCAGTTAAAGAAACAAATGAAGAGGGATATAACACCTGTACCCATAACTATCTTTACATCTTGTTCAATGAATTGTCAAGCCAGGACTTAATTGTCCTCTAAAAGCCACTATCTAGGTCAAAATAAACCTTGTTCTTTTGATTTCTTACAGCCATAGATGTCTCATTTTGAAGGGACCTTGTAAGGTTATCTAAGCTGAGCCCCATGAAAGCTCATGTCTGGAGGTGGATCTGCAGCTATTGCATTCGTTTATTTTTAATCGAATTGCCAGCAAATGTGGCATGTGTTCTAAGGACACAAAAAGTGTCTACAGTTCCTAGTGCCAGTTCTCTGCTTTGTGGTGTTTATTTGCCTTTCTCACAGCTTTGAATGAAAAAAACACAGTAAAGTATACACAGAAGTATAGTTTCCACATACCAGAAATGCCTAGAATTTGGGCAGCTCTCTCTTCTCAATAAGATAGTTCTTATATTGCTATTACTGATAAAACAGCAAGTAATTGTCCCTCTCAAATCACCAGTTTTTTTAAAAATAAAATCTGTTCTTCTTCAAATTGTGATTCTTCAAATGCTGATTTTTTAGATTTCTCTGGAGCCCTAGACATCAGGATTCTGTTACTGGTTTAAAGAAAACAGAAAGACTCTTTCCATTCCACTCTTAAAATAAAAGAAACACAAAAGAAAGAGAGCATGAGAAAAAGAAAAGAGAAATATAAAAAGAGATAGATAATAAGGCAAGACTCACGGTAAGACTGTGATATTTACCTATCCTGTTGGGACGGAGATCTTTGTGGTTTCCATCTTTTCACAGAATCTTCCCAGTCCAGGAGAGGACTGCAGACAGTAAGAAAGCAGCAGTGACAACTGATGAGTCTTGTTTCCATCCTGAAGTTTTTATCTTCTGCTGAAGCAAGTAACCCTTAGCAGTTGTAGTAGATGAGCAGTGAAGTAGTGCAGGTAGTCCATTATCTGCTTTTGGCAGCATTTTGCGTTGCTAATCCACTATTCATATAGGTGCAAGCAAACATTTTCCTCATGTGGACAAGTAGCAGTAAGAAGAAAACAGAAGTCCCAAAAGATATAGAGGATTAAAGCACTACTAAGATTTATTCTTCATAAAAGGAGTCAAGAGTCATCAAATACAAAGTTGCAGACACATAATTATGCTTAAGAAAAATCATACATTACCAGAAGCAGGAACAATATCGGATGCAAAGAAGCAGTACACAACTTCCCTACATAGACTTTCCAAGACTTCCCACCAGACATATGGTGTTGCTAGAGACAGGATATTAAGCCAGATGGACTTCTGATCTAATACATGTTCCAGTGTTGTCATCATTTGTGGTGAAATTTGACAATGCGCCCAACAAAAAGCAAAGTATGGACAGTACTCGGTAAGGCATTTGGGACAGAAAATTACAAGGAGGTACAGTCAACACTCTCTTTTGTACTAGTCTTTCTCACAGAGCCTTAAATATTTAGCTAGATATAGACAGTGGTGACAGTCAAGTGAGCGATACCTTCCAGTGAAATCAGGCATCAGCAGTCTATCTGTAGATCAGATGTTGCACTGCAACTGGCATCACTACTTGGGCCACAAATATCCCAACAAACACCTAAGTTGACTTGGAAGGTGGTAGTATAGTTCAGTGTTGAGACTCAGTGGGTTTTTCAGTGTCCTCACTAAAACTGGCATTAAAAAAAAAAAAACAAACTAAAAATATAGTGCTGACTGTGGCAACAAGCTTCTTGGGTGTGCATGGAGCCTACTCCAGGCTCATTCTTGAAGTAGGTCATCTTCAATGTCATAGAATCATAGAATGGTTAGGGTTGGAAGGGACCTTCAAAGGTCATCTAGTCCAACCCCCCTGCAAGGAGCAGGGACATGCTCGACTAAAGCAGGTTGCTCAGAGCCTCATCAAACCTGGCCTTGAGACTCTTGAGACTAGACCTAGATTTGGATTGAAAGCATTGTGCTGGAAGTCTCCAGGATGTATTGTCGCAGCACCACTCTCTGTTATTTATGTCTTCTGGCACTTGAATGCTGCTCCCACACTTCCAGGCAAGAATATTTCCCTCTGTCCCCACAGTCCTTATGGTACAGCGTGCACTATGGCCAGCTCCGGATGGAGGGATACCCTGCATTGCTTGTCCCATGATCATCCAGACCAGAACACTTAAAAAAACATGCCAAGACTCCCTCCATGCCCACAGTTTTGCATTTATGCACAGGGACCAGATCAGCAAAGCACAATGCAAAGCATGTGTCCACTTTCCAGATAAAAATTACCAGAAATACAGTATATTCATAGCTTGGGGGCTCCAGGTGTCTCAAGGGAAATTTTTTTCACATTTTAAGAAAATCCTGAGAGTACACAAACAGGCTAATCAGTCACCTGGTAAGTCTTTTCAGACTTTTGCTGTGATGTGGAAGGTGGGAAGACATCAGAGGCAGGTCTATGAAAGCTGAGAATTTCTGACAAACTGTTCACACGTACGACCAAGATACCAGATGTGAAGGAGGCACACGACACTGCTAACCTGTGATTTCATCTCCTCAGCTCCACCACCCATCCCAAGGGTTTCGATTTGGAACCGTGCGGGAAAGCAGCGCAGAAGACTACGTGAGGCAAAGCTTCCCAGAGATGCATGAGTACATGCGACGGTACAATGTCCCTGCAACCCCGGATGGAGTGGCGTATCTAAAGTGAGCCTCTGCATGCAACAGCAGCTCTGGTCCCTCGACCAGAATACACAGCAGTGAGATGGTGATGGGTTTCCCACTTTCAATGTCACTTAACCCACGAAAGAGTGATTAAAGGCAGTGTGGCAGATAGAAAAGAAAGCACATAGTCACCCGGAGGGAGTGATACTTGGAAAGCAAGCTAGCATAGCACCAGCTGAAGCATTTCCAGGAGAAGCAGTGCTTTGCAGTAACTGCTAGGGTGCCGTCAAGCATGGGCAATGTATAAATCCTGGCAGGTTTCTGTGTTTGGGAGGCCTTCATCACGCAGCAAGGAACATTCAGAAAAAAATATCACACTCCAAGCAAAAGCTGCGAATGAGGTTCCTCAGCTGGGAGGAGAGAAGGTTCTCAGAGATAAATCTTAAAGCCTTTATCATTAAAATGAATAAAAGAAGCATTAGACTGGTAAAGAGTAATAAACACCAAGTCTTATTGCTTTAAGGAATCATAGTATCACTGTGTTTCAGCGACATTTATGCCTAACAATCTGGGGTCACACAATTGTTTCACTCTGCCAGGGAACAGGAGAGGTGATAATAAGCTTGAAATCATTCATTTTACACATAGAAGTTACATAACAGATGGTCTGGGAATTTTTCACTAGAAGTTGTTTCCTCTTTACGTATTTTTCCCAGACCCATGCTAACGATAATTAAGATACATCACAGTTAAACTGGAATCAATCCATCAAAATCGATGAAATAATGTAACTTCACATCAGGAAAACACCCGGACCTTTAAGGTGACAAGAGTGGAGGGTGCAGTCCTTCGATCAGATGAGAACAGGCACTGCAACTTTTCTTTTATATTGTTTTATGCAAGCATGCTATCCATAAATGATTGTGTTAGTAAAATTCAGTCCTCTATGTTCATGAAGACTGAACATAGAGAAAAGCTGGTCTGGGAGAAGGAAATTAATTTACCTCATATTCAAGGAGAAAGGAGGAGAAACACCTTTGTATGAATTATGCTCTTGCATTTTTGCTGTAATGACTGTAACTTTAACATCACAAAGAATCCAAGACAGCACTAGTATTTTAGCAATTTTTGATCTTTTCCAGTAAAGCTTTGTGCTACCTTTCAGTTGAGTCAAAGTCTAAACGTATTGTAGTATTTTCCATCTTTCAGATCAGTAGTATTCTGTGGGAGCAAAATAAGTCCTACGCCTGCTGTCCTGCTCTACATGCACAAAGTTTGTATTTCATGCACCATTCCTTTCTTCAAAATATAAATCGGTTTGTAATTTAAATTAGCAGTCCCTGGTCTCTGTTTTCATTCAGTAATCTTCCAAAGAGCTGCACAGATAAATGTTCAGTGAGCATCACTGACTCTTAGACGGTGAAGTGATTCTATTTCTGACTTTGATGTTGAATACAGGCATGATCCAGAGAAACTCGATGCCTTCATCATGGATAAAGCACTCTTAGATTACGAAGTATCAATAGATGCCGACTGCAAGCTTCTAACTGTAGGAAAACCCTTTGCTATTGAAGGTAATAATGAGTTTTATAACATACTGCCTTATTTCTCATGTGTTTTATTTGCTTTATTGTGATTTGATATTCTCAATGAAAGTATGCAGGTGAAACTATGGACCCCTTGAAAATTATGTAAAATTCTCAGTGATTAAGTAAAACTAAGGTTTCACACTTTTTTTTTTTTTTGTGGTTTTTGAACTTCCAGATAATTTCTGCCATCTGTTGCCATGCTCTATATAGGAATTATTTTAAGTGCTCAGGTGGTCCCTCTCCAGACAAGTAGGAGGCACAGTCCATTTCATTGCTTACCATGAAATAAAGTAGCTCCTGAAATGACACTTGCTTTTTGTAGGCTCGCTTGCCTTACACATATTCAAAACTCAGTGAATTATGTTCAAAATACTGTTCTACAGTTTCATTCTCATCTGAAGCAGATAAACACTGCTCTCATTTTAAAGATCAGCTTAAGATTCCCAATGAATCTGCAGCTAATTGAAGTGAAAGGGAGCCTACCTTGGTACGCAGCCTCCTGCAGCCCTGGTTTATCTTCAAGAACAGTTAGAAGGCAGTCTGGAAGCAAGGCTTGTCTGGAGCTGCTTCCAGCAGTGGTGAGCACATTAGCAGCTGCTAGACTTCAGGAATCACTTCTGTGATAGATGGCCAATGAAAATGATTGAAGCTCCCTCCTTCCTCCCCTCCACGGGCAATCACTCTGGCCATTCCCATCTACATTAAAACAACCTCCTTCAGAAATGTTCAGACCTGACTGACGAAGGCAATATGCTAAATGAAGGCCAGGGGAAGCTGAGCATTTTAATCATTTCAGCTACAAGTTACCAGCACTAAACATTTTGTAGAACACTCCTTTTTGCTATACGTCATCAGCATCTCCCATTTGAATTCACACTAGAGACCTGAAAGCAATCCATTTTCTCCTTTTCTTTGTGTTATCAAGGAGGATAGATGCACAGAGAGCTGTTGATGCTGTCGCAGGATCTGTGTGTGTGCAGCTGCATGTTTCGCCATGCGCGTGTAACCTGACAAATCTTCTATTTCAGAAAGGTCAGCTGTACTGAAGTAAACCATCAGCTTCCACAACTTTGAATCAAGTAAAGCAAATTTCAATAGAGAAAAACAAACTCCAGGCTGTGTATTTTTACATAACTGGACTTCATAGCACCCAACTGCAAAACACTTAATATGCTGAAAATGTGGTATTCATGAACCCCAGCTGTGCCTTCTCTGAAGCCATTCCGTCAGTGTTAGCAAATATATTCAGGTGGAAATACAGGCACAACATACAAAAATCAGCAGCAAGGGACACTGTTGTATTGTAGGTACTCATCACCACATTGCTCTGCATCACTGAAAAGCAAGCCACTCAGATGTCAAATTTACCACTCATGTACATTTATGAGTGGTTTTTTCCCCCTTCTTTCTGTGTTGTTTGTTTTTTTTAAAGGAGACAGTCTGAAATTTTGAATTTTGAACTGAAAAAGAAAAATCCACACTGGATTAGAAAGCAGTCTCTGGAGGCACATCTCCACATGCAACTGCGTATCTTCCAGGCATTAATTGTATTTGTTTTTCTAAAGTAAAACTGCAAATTCTACAGATTGAAAGATCATATTAGAGTTACTGAATCCATTTTCACTTACACTAAGTCCTTTACCAGCATTTTAAACTGGTAAAAGATAACACAGTGGCTAAAAACTGTTTATCTGCCATCTGAAAATACATAAGAAGAGAAAATACATCAGGGAGAAACTCGTGAGCCGGGCCTGATTTGATAAGAAAAGGGGTAATGGTTTTAAAATAGAAGGACGCAGATTCAGAGTGGACATAAGGAAGAAATTTTTTACACTGAGGGTGGTGGAACACTGGCCCAGGTTGCCCAGAGAGGTGGTGGATGCCCCATCCCTGGAAACGTTCAAGGCCAGGTTGGACGGGGCTCTGAGCAACCTGATCTGGTTGGAGATGTCCCTGCTCCTTGCAGGGGGGGTTGGACTGGATGGCCTTTAAAGGTCACTTCCAACCCAAACCATTCTATGATTCTATAATAGAGAATGTCACATCTGACACCACAGTCTCATCCAGCGCTCTAACAATGTAAAGTGATCACAGAATGGTTTGCTTGACATTTACATTGCTAAAATGAGGTGAAAAAGAAGAGCACATGGCAAGGGCATGCAAAAGGCAACGTTTCTAGAGGTAGGTAAGACAGATTTATTCATCTATCTGTATCTCCATCTTAAGTTTTTCAACCTCCAATTTTACATACTATTTTTCTAGCCTTAATAATTCTGAATTTGCATATCCTGTTTGTATTAGGCTACTTTATTTTGCACAGCAAAAAGTCTCATCTCTGCATTTTCATTTCATGGTAAGCTAGCATCCGGATTTGAAGTGGTTTGCTGATACAGAAGGCCAGCTTGATCTGCCACACCAGTAGTGGATAGCTGAAATGAACATACTTTTCCATAAAGCAAACAAGTAAGAGAGAGATGATAGTACTGTTTTTCTTTCTAGGATATGGTATTGGTCTTCCCCCTAACTCTCCACTCACCTCAAACATCTCCGAACTGATAAGCCAATACAAGTCCCACGGCTTCATGGATGTTCTGCATGACAAGTGGTACAAGGTTGTTCCATGTGGGAAAAGAAGCTTTGCTGTCACAGAGGTAAGCAAGGAGCTTCGGTCACATAAATGAGGATTTGCTCAAGTTGCCAATTATTTCCCCTTGTTCACAGTGTGCAGTAGATATATACACAGGACAGATATGGGCTGCAGCTGAAGGGAGGCATTAGGCTTCAGAAGCAAGAGATGCTACGTCTGGCAGCGTTCAGATCTGAGCACAGGAAAAGCAGCAGCAACACTGTGCTGCTAAGTTAGGCATGCAGTGCTAAAAAGAAGTAATCTGGCAGACTGCACAACAGATCTATCTGATTGCACTCAGTTATGTGTATCACCTTCTACAGGATCTGTCAGTGATTTTGGACCATCTCACATGAGAGCAGTAGTTAAAATAACTAACAGAAGAACAAAAAGAGCAAAAGAAGCAGAAACAGTGAGAATTGAGTACATCCAAAATTTCTAATATAACCCTGACAGCTTTCTAACACGGGTGGCAACTGCTTGTACCAAAGATAGGGCGTCAGCCTAGAAATCATCGCCTAAGGTACCATGCTAAGAACAGAAGGGAAGCAGGTCTTATGTCTAAGTAGAACTACAGGAAATGCAAGTAAATCTCCATGGCTTTACATCCTGGTATCAAATCAGAGGAGTTAATGCCACAGCTTGTAGCAGCCGAAGATGTAGGCTGTCATTTATGGGATGAAAATGACTCTTACCAGAGTAGCAGTTCTTCATCAAATTCCCTAGACTGTCAAGCAAAAAAAGATGAAGTACTGAGGAATCAAAAGATCCAGCATGCCTGAAGCGTAGAGCATACACTGCTAGCTCAAGGTGCTCCAAAAGACATAGGTTACATGTTCTCACTGGTACAAAACAGACAGCTAAAAGTATGCTATCACCTCCTCAGAGCATTCAGCTAAATGTCAAACCAAGCCTACATGTTCCCTGAGAATGGCATGGCCATTCTCCCCTAAAAAAGAAGCCTGGTTTCCTAGGGGTCTGACTCCAGTCTTCACTGGTCACTTGAGCCTCTTGTCTGCAAACCTCTCGCTGCTTACTAAATCACTAGAAAAATTGCATTTTTTAGAGACCAGACAAAGAAGAACTTTGTTTGACTACTTTAATGCATAGATTGTTGGGGTGTATCTGCATCTCTTGTTATATTTTAAACTTTTTCATCAAGATTGTGTCAATATGAAATAAATTGTATTTTAACATCAGACATTCATAAAAGAAAATTCAATTTATTTTTATTCAGCTTGTTCCATTTTTTTCTTTTTTTTTGTCTGATTAATTCAACACAAGAAAGCGCATTTAAACAAAAGTGTGTATTCACTGCTATTTCTGATCTAGCTTATCTGAAGGTTTTATTATCATCTAACAAGACAGGTATCTGGGGAATTTTCTTTTTAATGTAGCTGACATAGCTGTTCCTGACAAGCACTTAATTCAATGACCTCTTGTTCCTCTATATATTAACACAATCTTTTGAATTCAATTTCAGGAAAATTACCAGATGGTAATGGTATTAATTACCACAACTGCCTTAAAACTGAAAACTCTTACAGCAGAGACAAACTTACCTTCTTAGTAATTCCCCAGTAATGAGACATAAAGAGCTTCCTCTGATCATGAGAATCTTACTTCATGAGCTGTATCCAGGGCTGTGTTCTCTCTCTGTATTACTGGAGAAATAGCTAAGACACAGAATCAATTCTAAACATCTTCCATTTGGTTTGATTTAGTACTCTTTTTTTCCCAGAATATATATTTGCTCCTTTAGACCAGCCCCTGGGAGTATGCAAGACAATCCACTGGGTTGCATGAAGAAAATATTAGAAATTCAGTAATACATATTTATACATTAAAAAAAAATAGAAATAAATATACATATATGGAGGTGCTTGCTCAAAAAGTTGCTGATAGAGTTGCACAATCAAAAAAGAAGTTCGGAGACCACTGCTCTGAGCCTTAGGACCTCAAGACTGTTTCTAGAAACAGGAACTTTTTTCTGCCATAGCAAATACAGTAATAGAGAAAATAAGCCCTGGCTAGGCAAACTGCAGAAGGCATATTATAAAACCAATTGGATTTGTCTTTTTGTGAAGACCAGCGAACATGAGCAATTATAGAATAAGCCTTGCATTCAAACTGGAGAGAAAAAAATCTGATAGGCAGCATGTCATTTTTACAGTTACTCTTCTGAAAGCCCTTTGCAATTTAAAAACATGAGGAAAGACCATCCCATTTTCCTACACAGCTACTGCAAGCAGCAAAAAAAAAAATTTGCCTCTCAGGCAAACCCAGTTCTTTCACTTCCATAGATTTTCATTAAGTCCTTCATGTTCAGTGATGAAATACTGAGAATCACTGGTTTCCTTAAACTTCCTTGTGTTCGTGGCATGAAAAAACAATGACATGGTTTAAGTCAAAGATTCCTCAAGACCTGCCAACAAATGGAGAGGAGGTGGGCAAAAAGCTGCTCCAGTCTGAAAAGAAAATTATTACTTTGTCAAATGAATAGTCCCATGGAATTCCTTTTTTCTCAGTGTTGAATAGCAGGAGGTTTTAAGCATGCGATCAGAGCTGGAAGACATGCTGTGATTGAAAGTAATTCGGTCTTCTGAGCGTAACCTCCAAGTGATGGCCAGGAAGGAAGGCAACTCTAGCTGCTCTGGAGCCGGTTATTTGACTGTAGTCCTTATTTGATCTTTAGTTATGCTAACCCAACGTGCATAACAAAGTTTTCCTCCAGAGGCCAAGGTCCAGCAAACTGGTTCAGGCAACTGGACTGAAGGACTCTAAAAAGTCACTCAAAGGCTTTGTCTTTGAACAAATCCTCACATACTCAAAGGCCTTACGCAATCAGAAAGAGTGAACATAAACGAAAGACCACTTGTAAGTCTGTGCCATTGTGGGGTAAGCTCTGCTAAGTCTAGACCTTCCCTTTCCTGAATTCTTCTACCACATTTCCCATGAGCATCCTTTTCCCTTCATCTACTCCTCTTGGTCAAGAACTTGCAGATTTTAGAACATGCAGTTTCACAGCTGCAACAAATTTACTGAATTAAACAGGGCCAACTATAGCTTCCCCATCATTACATGAAGAAGCATGGCAATTATTCCTGGTCTTACGTTATACAGCCTGGAAATCTCCATTATTTAACTCTATGCAGTCACAGTAGCATTCAACAGATTTGCTGAAGTGTGGGCAATGTTCAGCACAGAAGCAGATAATTCATTTTCAGAAAAGTCTCAGCCTCTAAGTGGCTAGTGATTCACATGGATTATATACCAAACTAAGACACAGGAATTGCCTTTTGGTAGCTAGAGTAAGGCTTTGTCTTTTTCTATATCATTCTGATAAATTTGATCTGTGACACACTGCACCTGTTGACCAAGAGTAACAGCCCAGAAATTGGAATATACGTAGGTGAAATATTGATCAGTATAGCCTTTAAATGGGGGAAATATCCATCTTCCTTTTTTGTTATTACCTCTTTAGGCTGTACCTGATTTTTATTCACCTCCCACTCCTGCCCACTGAGGTTAATTTTTCTTCAGATTTGTTTTGAGATTCATCTTCCTACTTAATTTTTTTTTTCTAATCTTACACTAGGAAATTACATTTTCTGTGGCAGACCTCACTGCTAGCTCTTTCCATCTCTCTCTCTGGCAGCACTTTGCTCATTCTAAATTGCATTTGAAAACAAAGCTGTCTTGGAAAGGCATGATCCACACTGGGCCTGAAAAATTTGCAGTGACTCCTCAAGCTCAGAAACCAAATAAAGATTAGTCTGAAAGTGCAGGGGCACTGGGGCTTGACTCCACTGTTTTGTATGAACCTCTTCAGCAAAAGCACTTGCCCAGGGCATCTTACTCTGGCCAGCACTTATTGGATCATTTATGGGGGATGCAGCTAAATCAAACTTGGAGTGAATTGCTGCAGTGAATTGCCTCTTACCCTCTCCTCCACAAATAATGGTTGGTAGCAGTTCATGCTGATTGCTAGTCACTAGCAATATTGCTTGAGTACTCTTAATTTAAAATTGTTGTACTCTAGTTTCAAAGGAATTTCTTTGTTGTAAATTTACAAAGTCCCTACTGAGAGCATGGTGCAGGAGGGAAGTGGGATTGGCAGAGTTATATTCGCACATATTACATATGGACATAATCGGTGTCATTCATTTTCAATACACTTAGCCCTTCCTCTGCCCTACTGTTATTCTCATTAATGCCACTTCAGCAGGAGCCAGGTTCCTAATGTCCCTCCAGTGCATCAGCTCCACCGAAAGCTTTTAAGCTACAATAACAAAAATGTTATTGGTGAAACTGTATCTTCTGTTTGACTTGAAATGCTTGTATATTCTCCATTTGCAAATGTTACAGGACAACTGAAGCTCTAGAACTTAGTTGTGCATAGATTGGCAGTTCAGTCAGACAACAATAATGGAATTTATGGAATAAAAAAATTACATATTGTTATGTAACAGTATCCCAGCTATTAATATCAACAACTTAGTGATGCTTCACACAAACAGTATCTTACCTGACATTTACAATAACAATATATGCAGGCACACAAATGACGCGAGCCCCAGCTGACCCCATTACTGCAGATCCACCACTTTCTACAGATGGTGACACTGGGGAAGGCACTGTACCTCCTGCTGGCATCTGAGGGAGATGTCCATATTGCTAATGGCAGGGATCAGTCATTGACCAAGGGCTTCCATCTGATCCAGACCAGGCACACAGCAAAGACAAAGTGCTTTCATCCTCTCTCCACTCATCAGTGGTGGGATCCACTGATGGCTCTTCTTTAGAGTCTTTGAAGGAACTTGCTCAATCCTGATCTGCTGTAGCTTGTGCCTGAATTGCTGATCTTCGGCCTCAGCATCAATCAGGAGGCACAATCAGACAGCATCTCATCCATCTCACCATGATTTTGTCTAGTTGTCATCCATCAAATTGTGCCTTTCTTCTCTGAGGTTTGCATAGTCTCCTTCCAGGTCAAAAGTTAGTTTCCATTTTTGTTATACCAATCACCTGACAACTCAACAGTCAGTATTCTAGCCACTGCCTGGAAGCTGTGGTTTATGTGTTTGTCTCTGGTGCACTGCAGGTGTCAAGGGAAGGCCATGCAGACTCCTCCACAAAGGGAATGAACTGCCTTGTGTTCATAAATAAAAGCCACGCGTCAGGCAGCTTTCATGGTACCTTGTTACCAGTGCGTGAAAAACAAAAGATTCTGCTACCAACACAATTTGCTCAGTCTGTACGTGTGCTGTCTAGGGCGGAGAGCTGGCCCTTGCTCTCTGGAAGAGTGGGAATGATATGAAGAAGGGTGTTGCAGAATGACTGACACTGCATTGTAAAGGGGTCATCTCAATCTGGGAAGAGGCAGTGGCATCTGGGGAAAAAAATACTTTCCACAAGGGTCCTGAAGAAAGGAGTGTGTGAATATTGAGTCTGACAACACTCAGGAGGAGCATGTTCCAAGTATCCTAGAAATGAGTAACAGTTTTAGATTCACTTGTCAAAACTAAAAAAAAAAAAATATATATAATTCACTATCTGAGGAGATAAAGCTGTTATTCTCAATTCACCAGCCTGTAATATCACAGAATCAAACATCTTCTCAGTACCTAATTCAGATATGTGTATTGTTGCTCTTCCCACTATGGACAGGGCTTGGATGAGGGATGAGTTGAAAGAAAAAGATCTTTTACAAAAGGCAGTATTTTTCCAGATCTGTGCAAAGCTCCTTACAAGAGGGGAAAGGAACTTGTCTTGCTAACGCAAGACAGTGATTTACAGTATCTTAAAATTTGGCACTTGAAACCCTAAAGCCACGGTCACTGGTCTTCCCTAAGGGTAATCTCCCTAAAGAGATTAAGTATGTACTACTTCAGTGCTGACCATTGTTTGAGAGCACAGAAAGCTGTAAGAATGAATAATAAATAAATACCAGTCCCTGCAGCTACAGGAAATGTCACGATCTGGAGACAGGGACAGGTTTTAATACTGTTTAGTTATCTAAATGCTAGCATCAGCATCAGTAGGATTTTGAAAATCTACTGAGATGCCCAAATGAGTTTAGAAATCTGCCCTTTATATAATTTATCCCTAGTAAAGCTGGAAAGAATTCCTTCTTCACAGAGGTTCTGCAAAATTTAACTTCCTGATCTCAGCAAAGCATTTAAAAATCCTTGTGTGGAAAATGCTGTCAAAAAGGACAGCTTATTATTATGGCTCATATACACATGCTATCCCTATTTAAGTGTTTGGGTGCTGTAGCATATAGGACCAATACCTGTCCTGTGCTGCCAGCCTGCAAAGTATCCACAAAAATCTTCGAAAGCTTCTAATTAGTCAAAGCTGGACCACAGGTGTATTTGACGGCTTATTCCCTGCTCTCAGTACAACCAGGGAGAGTAAAGCGTTTACAGTCTCTTTAGTAAGGTGTAAAGCAAGAGTTTTGCACATGAAAACCAATAATGAAATTACTGAGTGCCAGTTTTGTCTCTACCCTCTGCTTGAAAGAGAACACAAATATCAAAGTCTCTTCTCTGCATCCCCTTCCTTCTCTTCAGGGCCCAAAGAAAAGGGATGTAACTACAGAGGAGACAGCAGGGATTGTTTAGGTAGCAATTGCAGATATGGGTTGATAAATTACAAAAGTCTCTCCAAGGATATATAAAAAGGCAGACACCTCCACTTCTGTTCTGGTATTTGTTGGTTTTCGGACACTGCCGATTTCCTGATTTGCAAGTGACAAATAACTCAGAGGCTGTTGCCAGTGTAGGACTTAGCACCCATTAGCTGTAATCATCACAGGATTGACTATGGGTGCTTATTGCTTCAGAACCACCACATGGGCATAATTGAGTTCCTTCTCCTAAAATGCAAGGAGCTACCTCCTGCATTTATGATTACAGAGTTGGAGCAAAGATTGTATTTTTATGCTGGGTTAATAAAGAATACACCACATTATGGGCTTTTACACCTTAAAAAAAATCATATAATCATAGAATGGTTAGGAAGGGACCTTCAAGGGTCATCTAGTCCAACCCCCCTGCAAGGAGCAGGGACATCTTTGACTGGATCAGATTGCTCAGAAAAAGAAAAAGAAGATATTGCAATGGGGAAGGTTATTAGCTGGTTTTCTATTGCCAGCAAAGACCAAATACACACACACACACCTGACCCCTGCCACTTCAGCAGAGAGGACAGCAGTGATACAGAGAATCCAGTTTATTGCTGCTCTTTCCAAATATATTCTATATGTGCATCTACAAATACACAGAATAAGTAGTGGAGCTTGCTGCTTTGATACCAATCAGCTCAAAGCTATGAAAATGAGAGGTGCCTCTATTAGATGGTTTCCTTTGTTATTTAACACGTGTGTCTCTACAGTAATTATGAAGAGCTGATAAACTGCATTTTTACAATGGTATGTAAATGTGCTGATATGGCTATAAATAATCACACCATACACTGTAAGACACACTATGCTAATTATTTCTCCCCTACCTTGTTTCCTCACTTAATTTAGTCTCAAAAATTTCCCTCTACTGTGCAGCCTTTGCCAGGCAGCTCTTTCAATGCATTATCTTCTTTATTGCTAGATGAAATATTATTGATGCTTTGTTTTGGCATTTCCTTTCCTAGGAAAATATGTCTTTTTTGGGACAATTTCAAAAGCTATCCATTACAAGTGAAAAACGTATCTGAGATGCAAGTGCTGGAGTTTCTTTCACCTGTTTCCAGGGAAGGTAGAAAACTATTCTGCAGAGCTGACAGGACAGTGAGCCAGATCCTCATCAGCATAAATCACAGCAGCTTTACTGAAGACAAGGGAGTTATTTTTCATGTAAGGAGCTGGCCGAGTGTTCTGTCTGCAGCAGTACTGGAGGGGAATCAAACACCAACCTCAGGCTGGAGGAGACATCTCACACATGCAAGAAACCCCACTGCAGCTGCCACTGTGTCTCCTGTTTTTATTATTATTTTGAATGGTTAGAGTTTTATCATATTCCATTAAATCTAGTTCCTGTTCTCAGAGCAATATAAATGCTCCCTATTATACAGCAACCTAACACTAGC
>WHYT01015528.1:252712-272530 GCA_009806455.1 Tetrax tetrax | reverse complement strand
ACCCCCTCCTCGTCTTCCCTGCCTGTCTTTTCTAAAAAGTCTGTACCCATCCATGTTGACGCTCCAGTCGTAAGAGTCGTCCCACCATGTCTCCGTGATGCCAACAAGGTCGTAGCCCTGCTCGTGTGCACGCATCTCCAGTTCCTCCTGTTTATTCCCCATGCTGCGTGCGTTGGTATAGAGACACTTTAGCAGGGCTCCATGACATGCCATGTTTATACACTGCTTTGTGGTAACAATCAACATCTGGTTTTGATGAACAAGCATTTGTACCACAAAATCTACCATCAGCATTAGTGTTCGTAATGCACCGTTCTTTCTCCAATTTGGTGTTACAAATTGGAATCCAGGGAGCAACTTCCAGTGAAAGCAGAGTCCTGCTTTCATTTCTTCTACACACGCTGTAACAGAACTTAACCCGTACCACACACTCTCAGTATCTCAGCTTCTTACAAAGACAGGGTCATGTGCTCCTTCTCACTTTTCAGGATTCTTAATAAGGTTTAATTAATATTTTCTGAATGTTTTCAGAAAGATAATTATGCATATTATGAGACAGTCTGCAATTGCTTTCACTTTAGTATTGTTTCTATTATTTCCTACAGTGAATACAGAAAGGTAATATAGATGTTATGATTCAGAAAAGGAACACAGATGAGACAAATGTCTGACAGTTGCACCTTCCATGAAAATTAATTTTACAGAAAAAACCACTATGCCGTACAAAGCAACATTGTAAGTAAATGACTTAACATTTTTATTTTAGGAGCAGACTCCAAGTACAGCCTTGCACTACAGGGAGCATAGAGACTATAACCTATGCCATGTCCTTTCACAAAATTCCCAGCAGCCATGACAAAATGACTGCATAAATAGTCCAGCATTTTGGCCCTTCTGTTCTGTCATGAATAAGGTAGTGAAGATACAGCCAAAAGGGCAAAGATTGTTTTCATTAACCATTTTGGTTAAGCTGAAAAGCTTGGGAAAAAATGTTTCCAATAATTGGACAAAGGACAGGAGCACAGACAAATAATACCAGAAGCAAGAAAAACAGAAAAATAACCTGGAAAACAGCTTTTATTAGGTTTTGTGCATTACAAGATTACTCTTTGCGGCAAAGTTCCAACAAAGTAACCTCTATAAACTCTTTTCTGGAAACTAAGGACAGTAACAGCAATGCCTAGAGGAAAATGTCCACATCAAGCAGGGTCCATCAGTGGAATGCTATTTTCAAAGATCCTCCAATGTCTTGTCTTTCTTCTCTTCAGGATACTAAGATGTGCGTTTGCTTTTGGGGGTAGGGAGGATGTTTACTAATGCACCACTCTTCAGATTCTTGCCCTGACTCAGAAAGACACATGGCTAAGGAGTCTACAGATATACCTGTTTATTTGTTATTTGGGCTTTTAACCAGGAACTACTCACTCTCAGAAACACTACCATACTTCATGGGATTTAATAATTAAAATCCAAAGCAAACTCCTTAAAAAAGGATTTCTCTCTGCTGCATTTATCTCATCTCTCTCTGCTGCACCACAGACAGCTTCCATCCCATCAAGGCAGGACTTTAGTTAGATGTTCCCAACTTGGCAGTGTGGAAGTGATGAATGGGAAGTGTCTTCTCAGGCACAAAGAATCCACAAAAACTGAGGGCAACAATAAAAGGGACAAGAAAGGAACCAAGATCCAGAATCTGTTTCTTTCTATACCCTAACCACACTTCCCAGAAGAGACTGCAGATCAACTGACAGAAGCACTGCCCCAAAAGTGACAATCACAGAAAGTGAGAAAGGTGGTCAGCATTAAGCGGAAATTTTCCGTCACTCCAGCAGAAAGAATCAACCGATGTAGATCCTATGGAAGTCGTTGGCACCAAAGGCAGCGTTGCACTTGGGGCACTTACGCTGCCGGGTGTCATAGCGTGTTTTCACACACTCAAAACAGAAGACATGAAAGCACTTTGTGAGCACAGCATCCTTTTTGCGCATGTTACAGCATGGGCAAGTCAGGCGGGCCTGCAAGACAGAAACATGATAGTAAGGGCCCACTGCATTGCACTAAAGTGTTAAAAGGTGACTGAAGATGAGGGTCCTTCCATTCCTCATAAGAGGAAGGTGCAAGACGGGTCTACAATGCCAGAGTACAGACAAGAGATGTCAAACACTGACAATGTGACTACACATCCTTTTGATGAAAGTAGAGTTAAAGAGGGAAGTTGACAGAGACAGCCACTCACCTTGTAGTCCTTGATTTCTTCCATCAATATCTCATCACAGTTGGGAACCATGTCAGGCTTCTTAGTGGTCTCCAGTTTCCTGCGTAACCTAGAAATATCTTCCTGCATAAAAACAGGAGACTAAAGTGAGCAGTATATTCTCTCTCATATCTTCTTCAGGAACCAAAGAGAACTAGCAACTGGCCAATGGTGAGCCTTGCTAAATCACTCCAATCATACTTTCATCCCTGATAGTCCAACAGATTTATGACAGATTACATTATCATCTGGTACCACATGTATTGTCAGTTACCAGTTTTCAAACAAAATCTGAAAAAGTCAAGACCTGATGAAGCTGAAATAAAACTGAAACTAGACCCCCAAAAAGGGAGTGTAGCTGGAACCCACTCCAGGCTCAATGCAGAAGGAGACAGATATCAAAGTAGACAGATATTGAAGGACTGTACATGAGGTATATACCTCAGCTCTTTTGAAGTTGAACATCTCTTTCTCTCTAGTTACTCTGTTTTCCACAATCTCATCCTGGAAATCATGTAACTTCTTCTGAGCCAGCTCTAGCTGGGCTTTCAGATCATCTGCAAGCTGGGCTGCATCCATTGCCTGAAAAAGAAAACCAGTATTGAAGTACCAATCATAGATAGCTGAACCAGACTGAACTGCAAGATGAGTGTTTATTTTTTTATCATCTCTCTTCACCAGTTCTCCTGTCACTCTATTACTGTCCCTGCACCAATGAACCTATTAGCCAAGTTCCCTCAATACCAGAAACTGTGATATTAAGCACAAGTGATTGTGCTGAATTCCCCCCAGATTTCCTCTTCACAGTGGTATTTCTGCTTGCCGTCTATTTTAACGTCATTTCTGCATTTCTACTAAAGATTTAATAACAAAGGCAGCATCAACCGTGAAACTTAGTCTTACTTTACTCAGACGTACAGATCTACTTTATGGATCTTAAACATTTGTTAAAGGTCTTAACATTCCCCAGTCATACTTTCCTTCTACTTATCCCATCTTTCGTACAAAAAGTTTTAACACCAGTTAACTTCATCTGGCCGCTGCCTGTTCTTTCGTGATAGGTTTCCTTTCAAAAGGCAGCTTACTTTAGCTTCCTAATTAGACTTTCACAGAAAGACCTATGACCTGCTCCTCCTTACCAAAGAAAACATCAGTCTACAATACTTCAATCAGAACCCTCTTCACGACTCCTCAGCCTTCTAGTCCAAAACCAGGGAATATCAGGTTCTGTAATACCAGTGAGAGCTAGGAGCTTTCTGTGCTTCCCACAAGACAACAACTCCATCTTGCAGTCCAAACGGAAATCAAGCAAATCACTCACCTTGCGTTTGTTCATTTCCAGGGCCTGTGTTCGGAGACCTAGTTCCTTCTCGCCTGTTCCAATGCTGCTTTGTAGTAAGTGTTCCTTCTCCTCCAGCTTACGTACAACCTGCAGCTGAGCATCCACCTTGGAAAGGGAGAGAGGAAGTACAGAGACTGAAATGCATACTCTGCAGGTCTTCAGAGCTGTCATTACAGCTGCATGCTAAAACTATCCCATCACCAAGGAGTACCTCGTCAGCTTGCCTTTTTCTCCCTGAACACAGACACACTAGCAGCCTAAGAGCTGTATCCAGACCTCTCCAATTAACACTTTAAAACCTAGCAATCAAATACTAACAAAGATATCTTGGTTTTTTTGAATATGGCTTAGACAATTGCTGCAAGGCAGTAAATAGTTCCACCTTGGTTCCAAGGATGGCAGAATATATATGTAGAAGCACCGTGACCACAGCAAAGTAACTTCCCACTTCACTTCTCCCTCCTGGACTCCATAGCAATGAACCTGTAGGACATTTTATACTCATAAGGCAGTCTGTTTCCTACTAAGACAGGTCCCTTCAAAGTCTGATGCAGCACACCTAGGTTGATTAGGGAAATATTCCTTCCCGTACTGATTTTGGCAGGGATACAGTTAATTCTTTTCATAACAGGTCACATGGTGCTACATTTTGGATTTGTGACCAAAACACCATCAATAACACACTACTGGTTTAGGTATTGCTGAACAGTACTTACACAGCACCAAGACCTTCTGTGTCTCATGCTGCCTGTCAGCAGGTAGGCTGAGGATGCACCAGAAGCTGGGATGGGACATAGCTGGGACAGCCAACCCAAACTGACCAAAGGATATTCCATACCATATAATGTTATGCTCATAAATAAAAGTTGGTGGAAAGGAGGAAGTGGGGCAGGTGGATGTTCAAAGTTATGGCATTTGTCTTCCCAAGTAGCCATTAAGTGTGATGAAGCCCTGCTTTCCTGGAAATGGCTGAACACCTCCCTGCCATAGGAAGTAGGGAAGGAATTCCTTGTTTTGTTTTGCTTTGCTTATGTGCGCAGGTTTCCTTTAATTATTGAACTATCTTTATCTCAACCCACCAGTTTTCTCACTTTCGCCCTTCAGATTCTCTCCCCCATCCCACTGTGGGGGAGCAAGCAAGCGGTTGCATGGAGCTTAGTTGCCTACCAGAGTTAAACCCACAACAGCACCACCTTCCCATCAGTTCTGTTGTACTCTCTCCTTCTCCCAAGTTACCTGTGTCTTCAGTGTCAAAACTTGGTCTGCCAGCTCCTCCTTCTCTTCTTTCAGCAGCTTGTGGATCTGGTTGGACTTGATGCGTTCTGACATCAGCTTGAAGTTGGCATCATCCTTCTCCCGCAACTGCTGCATCAGGCGGATGTTCTGCTCCTGCATGTCTTCAAAAGCTTGGCCTGTCACATCCATTTCTGATAGTAGGGCCTCCTCCTCCTGCAAAAGAATCACAAGCTCTGGCAAAACTGTATCCTGTACCCCCCTAACGTGACCCTGAACATTTTACTCAGACATCAAACCTAGCACAGTTGAAGGAAAATGTCTCAGTATCAAAGAACAGTATCTTCCCTCGAAGTCTGCATCTCAGCAGATATGCCCCGAATTAGGTGCAGAAAGCAGATGGTCATCTGCACAAGCATTCAGAGACTGTGGCTTGTCTGCTGGAAAAAATCAGCTGTGGCACAGTCATTGCCAGAGCTGGATAGAAACCACCTTCCAACTTCAGGCAGCTATCTGAATAGCTGTCATATATATTAGGCGAAGAATTCTAGATGTGTACAACTCAACAGCTTCCAACTAACAGACTGCCAAGCCCCTGAAACTCATTAGGCCACTTCCCATGAAAGGAGTAATGGTAAATTAGAACAGTTCTGTACTACAAGGAAAAGAATCTGAATTCTGAAAAAGTACATGTCAAGGCACTACCTTGCCTATCTCCTACTGAGGTGGTCCTGCTCTATCATTAGATTAAGCCTTTTTTTTTTCAGAAGAAAGTATGTCATGGTACCATGAACAATTATATGAACTGCACAGATAATACTTTTTATAAAGAAACTGTAGCCTCCTCCCCTAGAGGCTGATCCAGTTGTCTCATCTCTGTGCTCTTCACATAAGCTACAAACAATTAAACATTTCCCCACCACTCCCACTGTGAGCTTTGACACTCTGGTCTTGCAGGGTTTTTTTTGTTTGTTGTTGGTTTTTTTACCCGGCTGGGTTTCTTCACCTTCGATAAACAAGGATGAAACTCAGGTATCTGCTATCACCTGAAGGCATTTCCTTCCCAGGTGCTCCAGCCAAGACAGAACTTGTCAGAAACCTCTCACCTGCTTAGCCATAGCTAGTTTCTTCTGTAAATACTCAATTTGTTCCTCCACTGCTCGGATCTTGCGGAGGGCATCCTCATCAGCCATCTTTTTACTCTCCTTTTTCTCCTTGTCTTCCAATTCTTTCACCCTCTGCCTCAGTTCTTCCAGCTACAGCAAGGACAAAACAGAAATGACACTAAGCACAAAAATGTGGCCTGTTTTGCCCACAATTCTGAAACATTAAAGAAACTGCCTTCAAAGCATGGGAAAAAAAGTCCATCTCATCTTGACAGAACAGTCATCTGTCATGATGAGATGTCATCTGTATTACTGGCAGAGGCACCATTAAGATGGGCTGTTAAGTCTAAGATCTTGATTTCAATCCTTTGAAAATCCTGAGTAGGATTTTCAGAGGAGAAGCATTAGTCTCTTGCAGTTGTATATGTAAGGATATGTGGATGGAGAGTATCTGCTTCTTTAAAGGCATCTGTCCAAGGACCTTTTTCAATGCAAAAAGGGATAATAAGAAAAGGAGAAAGCCATAAACAAAACATAGAGACACAAACCTAACAGACAATTTGTAAGGAAGGCAGGGACAAGAACCAAACCCCGTCAGTTGCACTACTTGATGAGAGCATGTGGGATTGTGACAATGTTTATTCCAGCAAGGTTATCTGACTGAGGACCCTGTCAATCAGGACACTAAGGCTGAGGAGGGGTGAAAGGGAAGGAGGAAACAAGAAACAAAATATACAGAGACACAGACCTGACAAAACAAACATGGAGACAAAGACAAGAAACAAACCTCCCCAGTCACAATAGTTGATAGGCTACCAAGAAACTACAGGCATCACTTCCAGGAAAATCAACCTGGACTTTGCAACTGATAAAACTGTAAAACAAGGGTGGATCCTGGACTGGGAGGGCTGTGGCAATCGATAGAGCTCTACAAACTCTGGAGGGACATGCAGGGGAAGGGAGAGCAAGGATGAACAAATTGGGGTTAGACCCAGAAGGGTATAAAAGGAGCCAGTTGCATGAGGTATCAGGGCAGTCAGTACACACTCATCTGGCTTAGCCCTGTGCATGATCATTGCAGCCTATCCTATCTTTTTATATCTTCTTATTAAATACTTCGCTACCTCTGTGTAATGTCACCCTCTACTCCATGTGTATGTGTGCTGCATGGAATAAATGCTAGCTACAGCTGAGACCTGTATGTGAAGAAGGGAAGAGGGCCCAGGATCACAGGGGTACAGACAGACACAGAGGCCATGCTAGTACTTGAGGGATCCGCAAACGTGTGTGTGCTTGCAAACCTACAGTGTTGTGCATGTGCCTGCACTAGTGACCTTCTATCTCTACCAGCTGAAGAGGAGGAAGGGGACTTGCCTGTCTACGCTTGTTTTGTTTTACTCCTATATGTAGGTGCTGTTGAAGGCAGCACTTTGTGGCAGTCTGACTGGTGTGTATGTCTCCCAGACACATGTTGAGCTCTGCTACTAGTTGAATCTCCAACTGAGAAAGCAGTAGCCATGTCCTTCAGCCTGGGCAAAGGGATCATCCCTTCCCAGAGGATAACATCCCCAAAATCTCTCTGTTCATCTCCAGAACATTCCAATCTCTCTTCTAAATGACAAAGATTAGAAGAGGAACCATCTCCAGTTTTTAAGAGAAAACGAACACAGTTCAGTACAGAGTATCTGAAAAGAAGTTAAATTTACCTCAGCTTTTGCCTTCTTCTCAGCTGCCATCAGCTGCACTTTGTCTCTCTGTTCTTTGGGGGCAGAGCGGTACATATCTAGCAACAGCTTCATCTCCTTCTGGCTCTCCTGGGCCTTCCTGGAAACAGGCAGATAGACAACTGTGAGAATACAGCAGGAAGGCAACCCTGTTACACATCCAGCATGAGAGTCAGAGCGATATTCTCTCTGTCTCCCATGTGGTACACATGTGGAGTCATCCTTGGCTCCTCTTCCCCTGGTGACATAAAATAGCCAAGAAGTACCAGCTGGAGGCTGAAAAGAAACACGTTTAGGCACATAGTTTGAAAAGCCAAGAGAAGTGGGGTGGGGAGGAAACATGTGCCCTAACAGTAAGTAACAAACTATCCATCTCTGCTTTGGTATCAATCCAAGACAGGGAAGACTACTGCATCCTTTACATATAACCTGCTGCTGCAAAGCTTTACCCAATTGTTACAACAACAAATAAAGATTACTTGACCCACACCATGAAGTATCTGGTTTAGTAATTCATGCTTTGGGCTGTTGTAGGAGAAATGTTACTACATTGTCCAAACCACAATCAGACATAGAGGGTGCCAGAAGCCTCTCAGTTCACTTCAGTGAACTTGTAAGAGCAAGCCACAGGTCCTCTCACACAAACACCCCAGTTTGGACACTACTCAAGCAGAAAAAGGAGGGACAACAACTCTTACTTGAGCTCAGCCTTCAGTTGCTTGATCGCTTCAGCCTCCTTCTTTCTTCCATCTTCATGCTTCCCTTTCTCCTTCTCTTTGGACTCTCTCTCCTTCTCAGATTCCTTCTGCTTCTGCTTTTCCCGCTCTCGTTCCTTTTCCTTTTCTTTCTCTTTCTCTCGCTCTCTCTCTTTCTCCTTTTCCTTCTCTCGTTCCCTCTCCCTCTCACGTCTCTCTCGCTCCCGTTCCTCTTCATCTCGCCTGGCCTTCATTTCATTAACATCTTCAGAAGTAGCCTTGGGGACAGATGCTTGAGCAGAAGGGTCGTCAGGTTCCTGTTTGATCTCTGGTGGTTCCTCCTTTGTGTCTTCAGTGCTGGACTGGGACTGTAAGAGAGTACTACCACTGCGGGAGCGGATCTGTTGTGGAGTAGCAAGAAAGAAGACACAGAAGAAAAAAAACCCATTAAATTCTTAGCTGGAGACCTACCCTTGTCTTCCCATATCCACACTTGCATGCCCATTCCGTAACTTCTACTACTTCTCACGGAGCACTATACAGCTACAAAGGAAGCCCATTTATTTGGTAAGTGGAAGCAGCAGAGCATAGAGCTCCATCAAAAATTACATTGCATCCTGCATGCTGCATGCTGCATGCTGCATCAAAAAGGCTGATATTGCAGGCAAGGGTGACAGCATTTCCCCTTCTCCTAAGCACTTCCTACTCTTTTCTGCTATCTCTTCCTCTGATACCTTGCTCAAGTCAGATTGGGCCTCTCTCAGTTTGCGCTTGTATCTTAACACCTCTCCCTTCAGCTGGTGGTTGTGATTTTGGAGGCTGCTGATGAGATGACGCATCTCCCGATTAATTGGACCTGCAAAAACAGAAACACAACTGTAACAAACCACCCTTTTGATGCCCTTCTGCAACAACTTTCATGGAGATGGAGGACAAACTATGTAACAAATATAAAAGAATCAAAATAATACTATTATTCTGCCACACAACAGAGCAACACAACACATTTGCAGAAAAAAAAGTCATGCCAGTTTTACATGCAACTGTAAGTCCTTGCAAATTCCCAGTCCTAAAATCAAAGTATTAGCAAAATGTATGTATTTTACAGCATCCAAAAGAAGTCTGATACCATGGAATTGGCCTCCCATAAAACAGGTGAAGACCTTTGGTTTTTGAGACAAGAGACTTGCCAGAACAAGTATTTAACAGTAACAGACAAAGAATCAAACCAGGTGTTTTCTTGCATTGCAGCCTCTAGTGGTGAGGGGTGGGGTGCAGAAAAACTCCATACCTGCTTGTTCATTGGCAGCAAGTGTCTGTTCAAACTCTATCCTCAACATCTCATATTCTTTGCGGACTTGAGCCAGGGTGTCCTCTAGCTGAATCACCTCTGTGCGTAGCTTCTTATGAAGGCTGACCTCATCCCTCTGAGGAGTAAGAAGGGGACAGAACTTGGTGCTGTGACCCCGGAGTATCTCTCAGCTCATAAACATGAGGTACAAGAACACACGAATTATTTCCAGGAAGATAAGTTTCCTGAGCACTCTGAGAGCCACCCAGACCCAGCAGTGATTGTGTGTGGTAGTTCAGCCCCGTTCAGGACCAAGCTATGCAGTCTCTCACTCCCCCCATCCTCCAAGGGAATTGGGGAGAGATAATATAACAAAAAGACTCAAGGTTTGAGACACGGACAGGGAGAGATCCTTAAAGTTACCAAAACAGACTTGACTTGGAGAAAACTATTTCTTTATCGTTATTAATAAAACCAAAGCAGGATAACGAGGAAAAGAACAAAAACAACTTCCTTCCACCCCTCCCTCTTCCTGGGCTTATCTTCATTTCAATTATCTCTACCTCCTTCCCTCCCTGAGCAGCACAGCAGGGGAACAGGGAATGGAGGTTATGGTCAGTTCATCGCATGTCGCTTTATGCCGCTCCTTCCTTCCTCCTCCAGCAAGGAACTCCTCACATTCCTCCCCTGCTCCAGCCTGGGGTCTCTCCCACGGGTACAGTCCTTCGCCAAACTGCTTCAGCGTGGAGCCCTTTTCCACAGGGTGCAGTCCCTCAGGAACTAGCTGCCCCAGCGCAGGCCCTCCAGAGGCCACAGCCTCCTTCGGGCATCCACCCACCCCACCATGGGGTCCTCTCCGGGCTGCAGGGGGATCTCTGCTCCTGCAGGGGCCTCCATGGGCTGCAGGGGCACAGCTGGCCTCACCATGGCCATCACTGACTTGCAGCCGTTCCCCTGACAAGAAATCCTTCACAACTGGCTCAGGCAGACGCCTCTCAGGTTCCCTTCACATCTCCTCTCCACTTCTTGCAGCCAGGCTGGACTCAGTCAGGCCCAGATGGCCACCCGGCGGGAGGCCACAAGGCCCACAAGGCTCGCGTCTCCCCCTCTCTGCCCCTTGCTTCTGCTTCTTCACTTCTTCCTTTTTATTTTATTTCATTTTATTTTTCCCCTTCTTAAATAGGTTACCGGAGGGGCATTACGAGGGAACATTCCATCACCCATTGGCTCAGCCCTAGCCACCCTGACCAGGGTGCTGGGTCCACCCTAGACCCAGCCAAGTCCACTGGACGAAGGGGAAACTTTTAGCAGCTTCCTGCAGAAGCTGCCACCTTAGCCCCCTCCCACTAAACAAAACCAACATAGATGGTCAATGGGATGACAAGGTTCCCTAGTCTGATGGAGCAGAGGAGTTACCTCAATTAGTTCCACCTGGCGCTGGTGTGTGGTGCGGGTGCCATGAAGCAGAGTGCGGGCCTCATCAAGATGTGCCTTCAGCTGAAGACTCTCATTATACAAAACAGAAAATTGAGACTGCATGCAGCGATATTCTGGGGTCTCCTTCACGGCCTCTTCCACTGCTCGTCGCAGCTCAACCTAGTCAGGACACAAGAAAATTACACAGAAAGAATAATTATCTCCTTGTCTTTGGTGTTTATTTTGCAAGGTGGGCAAACAGCGAATCAAGCTGCTACAAGCAAAGACACAAGTATAACTTTAGTAGCATTGCTGTGAAGTAGATGCAAGTGGTATATGTCCTTGCATAGTCATACAACAAGAGTTTTTGATTCTCAGGTTCTGCAATAGTTTCTCTCAAAGATACGAGCTTGGAAAAAATGATATAGCTTTTCAATGTATTTACTGTAAAACTATAATCACCTAAATCAATAAGGGTGCACACATAGAAAAGTACGACAGAAAACTAGAGAAAATACATGTGCAAGTAGGCATTATGTTAGCTTTCTACCAGTAAGAGACATAATGACTAAAAGAAAGAGAAAGGAGAGACAGCACGAGTACAGAATCTGAATTTTCCTTACAAAAAAAAGTTAGCAAATTATTGTGACTACCAGTAGTGAAACCGGTATATAAACAAATATACACACATCAGCTTAAAACTAATTAAGAGAAAGCCAAATGGTATTTCCCTCAAAACAAACTCACGTGGATAAACAGAATTTAAGAGATGCCTCAAGACAGCTGCTGGAATCTCATCTCAAACTCAGTTTACCAGCTCAGACATTTCTTACAACAGGCTAACAGATCTATTTATCACTAGGACAAAATTTAGATTATTCTCTATACCAGGTACTTATCTACTATGCAGTCATAGCTTTTTGCGTTACCAGCTTTAAGACACAAGAAACTCATACGCTGTTTCCTATCTATCCATTCTATCCATTCTATCACACTGGAAAAGACTGAAGTTCATCGACTCTTTCAAGAGCCTAGCTCTCCTACACAAGTTCCCCAACTTTTTTCAGTTCTCTGGTTCCACTCGCACAGGGCGGGGGAAAGGTGGAAGAGGGATCAATACTTGTGAAATGAGCTTTAACTGGACATTATTAAAATTTACTTAACAGATCAGAATGGAAAACAGGAAATAAGAAACCACTGCAATTTCCAACGACGACCACATGGTGTCACCAATACAAGAACTGCACGGGTAAGTCACGCAAACTTGCTATATTGTATCTTGCACAAAATATAAGCCAGCTAAAGAGCAAGCACGGAACAGAATTGTATTAATTGTATAATTCCAGAGATGCAGCACAAGACAGGAGGCAACCAACCACACAGAACACACCTTCATCCTCGAACAGGTACAGGTGTCTCACCTTGAGTTTTTCATTCTGTGTTGTTACTTCCGCAAGATCTTGGCGTAGTTCCTCCAGCTCGTTGAGGCGGTTCCCAGCAAGCGCTTTATTCTCTTCCAGCTCTGCATTCATCTCCTCAAACTGTTCAGAATAAACTGCTTTTAAATCCTCCTGTTAATGTATCTCCTAAGGGTACTAACTAAGTAATTGTCTATACAATAACAGAAATTACAGACTTAACAGTCAAGTAACATCAAGTGAGACAGAATTTACCTCTATCAGGTTTGTTTCATAAGTAGGAAACTTGCACACTGACAAAATGGCTTGCCCAGAGTTACCCAGATTTGTGGCAAAGAAGATACCCAAATTCTGTTTCAATCTATGGTCCTATGCAAAAGCTCTCCTTAACTTTATTCCTCCCCTTGCCCACAACCAAGCATCTGACATTACCTTGCGGGCATTAATGGTGATCGTGCCCCCATAGAGGCTGCTCCCAGCTCCATACACCTTGTAGCCTTTGGAATTTACCTGCAAAAAAGGCAACAGATTTCATCAATACTCCATTAAGTATTATTGATTTCATCAATACTCCATCAGCCAAGACTGATGATATAGCTTTCTCAAGACTAAAGATGTTACACTACAGATTCTCGCTTCTCACAGCTATGTACCATAAAATGATGTAACACACCTCAAAAGTACACTCATTTCTCTGGTTTCCCGGCTAAGCTGGTGCTTACCCGTTCCAGAACATCTGCTAGGTGGCGGTTGAGCCTCTGCTCCCTCTTGCGTATCTTGTCAATATCCCACTGAAGGT
The DNA here is from genome assembly GCA_009806455.1 of Tetrax tetrax. Taxonomy (NCBI): domain Eukaryota; kingdom Metazoa; phylum Chordata; class Aves; order Otidiformes; family Otididae; genus Tetrax; species Tetrax tetrax. Next base: position 259,252 of record WHYT01015528.1, on the reverse strand, counting down.
CATCAATCATAGTCTCCAGAACCGATACTCGAGATTCTGCTGTCTCCACTCTCTCTTGCAGCTTGGAGAACTGCAATCAAAAGAGCCAGCATATTGCATAGAATCAACCTCTTCCGAGACTACTCAATATTAATTTTTCTCTTTTTCATCACGCCCTGGATTCTGGACTTTGCACCAGTCTTTTACTGCAGTGACAGACTCCTCAATGACTTATCCTGAATTTTACACTGGCTGAATCCCAATACTGTACGACAAAACTGAAAATGGAAAAAAGGCCAGACGTCGGTAATACCTGATAGAGTACAGAGGAAGCCACCTCAGCTTATTTCAAGGCATTTTTTCTTTTTTTTTTTTTTTTTTTTTTTTTTTAATCTTTTCAACACAGATGTTAAACTACTGTACAGTAGTTTGGTGGCCTAACATCAAGCAAGGTCAGCGTTAACACAAATAGTTATTAAAGGAACTGAAAACTCTGAAACAAATAATAATGCAATATATTGCAAATAACGGATCCCTTAATGACTGGGATCATATTGTAATTACTGTCGTTACACTTTCATACATAACCAGAGAAATCAAGGAATTTGAAATGACAGGGATGTAATGTCAAGTGTCTCAGATGTTTACACAACCATCTTCGCATCACCTTACCACTTCCTCTGCTCTATCTTCTTTTAAAATTAAATCCATTAAACTCACCAGTCTGGTTATACTTTCATTTAGTGACAGAATAAGCAAATCAACCTGAATCCCACAGAAAAATCTATGTACAGTTCTCCACAACAACCACCCTTTCCATACTTTGTTCAGCAGGTAACTGTCAAATTTTTTTGCTCCTGTCCCTCTCCAAGGAAATAAACTGCTTTCCAAAGTATGGTAACCACAAATTACCCCCAAAGCAGATTTATTTCTCTCTCCCTTTTATACCTCCTGAGACATAATTCGGTGCTTCTCCTGTAGAACATCAGCCAGCTCCTGCAGCCGTCCATTTTCATGCGAGAGGTACGTATTAAGCTCCAGGACTGCTTCTTCCATCAATGAAATATCTGAAGGATGCATAAAGAAAAGGAAATTAACAGAAACCAAGGAAGACATTTTTTAACTCTCAAAAAGCAAAGAAAAGAAAAAGAAAACAGAAAAGGAAATTCTGGTTTTAACTCCTGCTTACTGCTTCTTATTGATTGTTAGCTATTGTCCCCTAATGACAGACATCCCTCGGTGTCAGCAACACAGAACATGCCCTTGTAATCCAGTGACACTCTGATGCAGGTCAAATTCATGCATAAACCTGCTACAACAGGTGGCTAAAGCTAACATACCAGACAACAGTTTACAGTACCTGCACACAGGCTCACATTGCACTTATGCCAATGCTACTACAGAGTTTTAAGACTGCCAACTAAGGATAGTAACGCTTTGCTACACCAATGCTAGACCTGCCAGAGCTCCTTCATCAGAGCATATAAAACACTACAGACAGAAGGCAAACCAAGGATGAGTTGATATTCCACCCAAATGTACATTCAAGAGAGTAGAATTCTAACCTTAAGCTAATAAAGTTTGAATTTCAGATAGTGATCTGAATGAAAACTGAATCTGCTACATTAATTTTCAGAAGCTAGTGGTCCACCTTTCTTCTGCAGAACTCTGGTTTGCATTCAAGACTGGCAGCTATGCTAGGCATACCAAGACATTAGATGGCTACCATTTCCCTCAAAACTCAAAGGAAACTGAGAAGCTGGTTATGCCTACATCTTTTAATAAACTGCAAGTGAGAAGGAGTTCAGTGTAAGTTGGCAATTCTGATTTCACTTCACTTGTAAGCATGAAGCCTTTTTCTCAGCGGCTGAGGACAGCTGGGTGATAAGGTTCAATTGTAATCTGTAACTTGTCAGGTGTATGAACACAGTACAGACAGAAACAAGCCTTTCCTTAGCACAACAGACTGGTCAGTTCTCAGCATCCAAATTTAGAGGCAGTTATAATACATGAGTGGCATATAGTACTAGTCTTTATTAAAGGGTCTGGTTATTGAGAGTTTGGAAAGCTAAGCCAATTTATTTCGGAAAATAAATGAGCAGGAGAAGGATGAGGACTTAACCCCTACAATGCAGAAGCATGTCTAAGCTGGAAGCAGATGAGGATCCTTGAGTATAAGCCACCTTGGTCATACCTCCACTATTCAGCTTCTGGGACAGCACATCCACTTTCTCCTGCAGCTTGTCATACATTGTCACAATCTGGGCAACAGCACGGCGGGAGGACTCTACACGCTCCTGCAGCTGAGATTCTATCTCCTCACTTGTGCTGCTGGCAAGAGTGGCTAGGAAGGAGAATGCCGGCTCCAGTCCCTCACCTGAGAACAGAAAAAGACTCAAAAAGTTAATGTGCTCTGGCAGACAACATATTGCTAGTCTTCACAATCAGAGAGCCTCTGCCACCTTTTAGAAAGGGATATCAACATTGTCCACAACTGAAATCCATTTTTCCACTGTCCCCAGCCAGGTGTCTCACCTCGTTCCCTCTCATCTTTGCGCTCCTGATTACTGTCCGAGTCTGGTTCAGGCTCTGGTACAACCAGCGCTTTTCTTTCAGACAAAAGGTCTCCAAGACCTTGGTCCAAGTCGAAGCGTTTAAGGATGATGCGGATATTTTCATCAAACTGAACGACGCAACAGGCAAGACAAGACAAAGAATGGACGTGAATAAAAGAAGTCCAGGCAAACAGAAGGAAGAAGAGAACCGTGTATATAAAAATCACAAAGTGTGTTACTAACCTGATTCCAATATCGATTGATAATCAGCAGAGAGGCATCATCAGTGGCCTGCCGACGCTCCAGCTTCTCAATGTGCTCCCGTAGCTCATCTTCAATAGCCTGCCGCTGGTCCAGCATCTCTGCTAGTTTCCGGTTCTTGGCCTGTAGGGTCCGGATGTCCATCTCCTCCTGTGCAGAAGCACAAGTCAGTGCACATTCCACATAAAGCAGGTCACTGGGCTCATACAGAAGGCAAAGAGAGATGTATGTTTCCAGATAAAAAAAAAAAGGCAAGAGGGTGAGTGCAAGGAAGACATACCGTTGAAGAAACGCCACCAAGCTTAATGGTCTCCACTGTGGTCCCTGAATCTTCAACCCCTGCCTTTTTCTCTGGAGGTGCAGAAGGGCCAGGCTCTCCAGCCGTCCGTTTATTGCCAATTCCAGACATGGTGGCTGAAGCATATAGACTCCTGCCTTCTCCAAGTTCTTCCTGAACATTAAAGAACACTATTGAAAAAAACACAGCAAACACGCATCCACACAATCAATTCTATTCAGCGTTTTCAACAGACTGATCGATCATGGAAACAAGAAGCCCAACACAATAGAGACCACATAACTCAAAAGAATTTGGAAAACACCGGTCAAGCATTAAGTCTTAAAAGACACCACTAGGATTAACACTGCAAACAGTTGACGGGAAAAAATCCACTGCTACGAAATGTTAAAATGGAATCACTATTACCTTATCAAGCTGTTTGGTAAAAAGGCTTCATGCAGGTCCAGTCTCTGCTTTTTGATCTCTCTCTGTACTAAAAAAATTATCTGAGTTAGACCTTAACAAGCAAATGCGTGTATGTGGCGTCAGTTCACTTCATATTAACATTCAACGTCAGTTAAAGCCAAGGGCAGCAACACCTTGAAGATGAGCCCTGTAACAGCTTACATAGAGATCTCACAAATCCTACGGAACGGAACAGAGATTCCGAGCCAAGGTCTGTAAAGTTCCATTTGAAAAGTTTTCCTGTGTGTTAAGAGAGACACAGAAGAGGATTCATCCATGAGTCAGTGTAATCTGAAAAGCTCTGAACTACTAGTTACAGAATCACAGAACAGTTGAGGGTGGAAGGGATCTCTGGAGATCACCTGCTCAGTGCTCCTGAATAAAGCACGGTCAGCCAGCGCAGGTTGCCAATGCCCTTGTCCAGTCAGTTTTTTATCATCTCCAGAGACAGAAACTCAGCAATGTCTCTGGACAACCCACCCCAGCGCTTGATGACCTTCAGCATTAAAACAGTTTGTTCTTATGTTTGAACTGTATTTCCTGCAGTACCCTAAAACGTTATTTAGTAAAATAACAAATATCTCCTTAAAAAGTTTCCAAAACAACTATAGCAGCTAATGATGGAAAATTAAAACAGTTAGACTTTCATTAGACATAAGCAGCATTCTTCTTCCATATTCTCTGATGCTGTGCCAACTCAATCCACAGATCTAAATGAAACCCAGAATGTGGACCATGCAAGTAAGATTTGTATTGTTCCATTTAAATCTATAATGGTATTTACAGTTAAACTAAGGGTTACAAATTGAACCTGCCAGCTCTTACATATTTGCTTTACTTGAGTAGTTCTACTGGAAGTAGCAATGCTACTGTATTTTTAAGATTAAGCTGGTACACTGCTTTGCCAAGTCTTATAATTTAACAAGCATTTTAGCTTGGCGTTGTCCTTAACTATATGCAAAATAATACAAAGATTATTTACAAATGAATTACTGAAACAGCATAGACAGTGTTCTTGTAACCTGTCTTTTAACACAGGTAATCTCAAAATTCAAAAATAAGCAAAGACAACTTCCACTTAATTCTTTTCCTCCTTTTAGCAACAGAATTCAGTGGGCACTGATTTTAGCTACCATGACTACGCCTTTCCAGTGGGTGGAGGGAGCACAAAAAATATCTGCTACCTATCAAGCCAGCGAGCCATCAGCAACCACTGCCTTTCACATTTTTTGTCCACAAACAAAACGTTTCTTCCATTGCCCCCTGACACTATCCCTCATAGCTCTAGCTCCTCTCATCCCCACTACTCACTTCCTCACATATTGTACACCAGCACCCACTTTCCTAAGTTATCATGACCACACACCCTCTCCTTCCTTTAGGAATTCAACCCTACCCTCAGTCTCAACCTATTCACATTCTTCCCTTCCAAAACCAATCACATTGATTTACTAAAGATAGACTGTCCTCCCCTACCAGGGACTCAGCTTTGTCTTAATCCCCCTTTGATGTGCTGGTTGTTGTGGATATTGGTTGATGAGAAGCTCAACATGAGCCAGCAATGCGCACTTACAGCCCAAAAAGCCAGCGGCATCCTGGGCTGAATCAAGAGCAGCGTGGCCAGCAGGTCAAGGGAGGGAATTCTGCCCCTCTACTCTGCTCTGGTGAGACCCCACCTGCAGTACTGCATCCAGCTCTGGAGCACCCAACATCAGAGGGACGCAGAGCAGTTGGAGAGGGTCCAGAGGAGGCCACAAAGATGATAAGAGGGCTGGAACACCTCTCCTGTGAGGATAGGCTGAGAGCTGGAGCTGCTCAGCCTGGAGAAGAGAAGGCTCTAGGGAGATCTTATAGAGGCCTTCCCGTATCTAAAAGGGGGCCTACAGGAAAGCTGAAGAGGGACTTTTGACAAGTGCATGTAACAACAGTACAAGGGGTAATGGTTTTAAAATAAAGGAGGGTAGATTTAGATTAGATACACGGAATAAATTATTTACAGTGAGGGTAGTGAGGCACTGGAACAGGTTGCCCAAAGAAGCTGTGGATGTCCCATCCCTGGAAGTCTGAAGGCCAGACTGGACAGGGCTTTGAGCAACCTGGTCTAGTTGAAGATGTTCCTGCCCAGGGCATGGGGGTTGGACTAGATGATCTTTAAGGTCCCTTCAACCTAAAGCATTTTATGATTATAGTTAAAACTTTCTTACCCAGAGACCAAAATACACCTCCACCTGGCACTCCCCATACGTACCCCTGACCAAAAGTTATCTACCCTGACCACCATCAGTCACTTGCAGAGAACAAACCTCCCCAGGCCCAATACTTAGCCACTCATCTTCAATCCACCAACATCCACGAACTGCTTTGAGCCCTTTCACATGCTTGTGGCACCTCTAGTCAGGAAACCTTTCAAAGCTCATCATTCAGCTTTCTATACAGCCACTCTCTACACTTCCCTTTTCTTATTATATAATCTACAGCCCTTTGAAGCTCCCCAAAAACCTGCTGTGGCAGTCACCCATTCAAGTCCCACACACTTCCCTCAGAGACACCACCCCACATAGAGTGCATAAAGCTCCACACTGCTCACCAGACTCCTCTGCAGAGTAATAAACCCGCCCCAAACTGCCACTGACTCCCCAGGCCCCTTCACTGATGCCCACAAACACCCAGGCACTTGCCGTAACACTCGTTCCTGTCTTGCACGCCCAGTGGGGACCCCCACTGACCCCCTGCCCACCCAGGAGCCTCCCACACCCCCAACCACCGCCCGTATCCACAGCGGACACCCCTACTGCCTCATGCCTACCTCTGGGCAGCCCCACACCGACCGCCGCTCCCCACGGCACCCTCACACCCACCGCCCTCTAGGCCCAGCCCTTCCTTCACGGGTGTACAGCGCCTCTGCAGCCCACTTCCCCACCCCCTTTGCCCCACATTCCCACCTCCCGGCCCGGTCCGCCTCTCCCCTCCCCAAACACCCGTCCCGCCCGCCCCACGGAC
>WHYT01015528.1:240477-252355 GCA_009806455.1 Tetrax tetrax | reverse complement strand
AAAAAAAAAAAAAAAAAAAAAAGCTAATGCATTTTCAGTCCACAGCATTTACTTGCAGCTGGAGACCCCTTAGCTGAGTAAGAAACGGTTCGTAACTCATTGATTCTCAGTGCAGCCAGTTCTTGACCAAAATGTTTGAAACCAAAGAGAGATTTTTTGTTGAATCGAATGTACTCCAAATCAGGTCTTCAAGTCAGCATAGCTTTCAGTCCTTGTGTTTTCCTTGCTTTTGCTTTACACTTCTTTTTAATCCTCTCTCTATATTTTTTTCCCAGGTGTTGAGCCCATGCAGATTAGCTTTACATCATCACAGCAAAATTAACTGAAATGGGGACAGTCACAACCATTTATTTAATTTTGTGTCCGTGTCTTTTATCTCTCTACACCTTGACGTTTTCTCCACAGAGAAGGAAACAAACATTTCCTGCAGAGCACCTTCCTACTCTTGTGCGTTCTCTTCCATTTCTGCCTTAATTACCATGCTTTAGATAAGCATTCAAACTGATCTTTGAGCTGCTCTTTTATACACTGCATGCCACATAATGTTTGGGCCTGCCCTAAAACAGCTTTAAAAGGGAAAGTCCTTGCAGCCAGCTAGACTGTGGTGCTAAAAAATAAATGGCTGTCCTTCAGGATGCCTGTGTAGCTTTCCACACGGCCTGCAAACTCAAGACACAAAGATTGCCATCCTCCTCCTCCCCTCTGTTACCTTTCCAATTTTATGTAACTCCTGACAGTAATTTCCTCTGAGCACTGAGACACTTGCTCCCTTCCAGTAGAAGGAATGTGCCGTTCCCCTTAGTGGTGTTTATAGATTAACTGTCACGTCCTTGTGAATTGTCAGGCACAGAAAATACAGCAGATGTGGGGAAAAAATACAAGCATAAATATGAGTGCTAAGGAGAGAAAGAGAGTGAGTCTTAATACTCGAGATACTTTTTTGAAGAAACTGGGAGATCCAAACAGTCTAATGTCAGTGTAGAGTATGTCCTGCAGCAATTTGCAATTATTTAGAGTCCACTAGGAATGTGACAGGTAGGGTGGCTTTTTCTTGAAAATGGCAGGTTCAGCCACAGTCCTTCACTTGCAATTGCTGTAAGGGTTAAGAACATAATTAATTCAAAACTACAGCTAGTTAAGAATCTGAATGACTAAAGCAGAGAGTTTCTTGGAAAGAGTGTGCATTTGTTTTAGCATGAGCAGAGGAGAGACTGATAAGAAGAAACACACCAAAGACCCAAAGATTAACTGAGTAAATAAAGTTGTGTAAGGAACAGCCTACAGAGGAGACCACAAAAGGACACTCAGATTGACAGATTTTCACTTGCACAGCCTTGTGACCAGGGTTGTGACTCATTACCAGTTAATCTCTATTCCAAATCAAAAGGACCTACAAAAACTCAAATACTCGCTCTCCCTCATGTTGTAAGAGTGGTTGCATATACCAAAGTTTGTTATGAAAGCCCAACATGTTGTCTTGAAATGTGTCTCTTCAGTAAGGCAAGATGTTGAGACACAGTGTTGGGAACTGTTTACACATTACCCAGATGTGTCTGGACAAGCAGCATGCAGATATATAGTTAAATCTGGAAGCTGGGCACACCCAGGATGGTACCAAAAATGATCTTGCATCCAGCAGAACTGTGCTGCTTCCAAGAGGAAAGGCCATATGGGAGATGGTGTGACAGCTGATCTTGTATAGTGTCCATCACACTCACAGCCGACTAACTGCCCTAAAGGAGCTAACCAGACCCCAAATTAAATGGAGCAGAGCCCTTGCCATCAATAATTCTGGGGAAAATGTCTATTTTTGTGTCAGCACACAAGTCAGGCTTTCATTTGCTAGGTTGCAAACTGGAGCCACAGCAGCTACTTCTTGATAACCCCATGAGCCCTTGGTGTGTCCTGTGGTAGCTCACAGATATGCTCAGGGCCTACTAGATCAGATCAGTAGTTGGCAGAAAAAGTACGGAAAGACTCAAAAACAAAACAAAAAAAAAAAAAAAGAGGAAAATGCATGTTAGTGGAACATACTTGGATGAAGGGCTTAGACTGAACTTCCTAACTCCCTTAATTTCGTCATCTGCTAGCTGCAGGCTCCAAGAGGATTCTGTCTTACCCTGTTATTTTGATCATTGGTGCTTTGAAGCAAAACCAGAAATATTAGTGTCTTAAAAGACATCCATTTCTTACTGGCTGATTAGTGTAAAAAGCACTTTCATGTTATTGAATTGTGATAAGCAATAAGAAAATTATTTTTTTAAATCTTACCTTTGAAGCACGAAGCTTCAGTCCTTGCACAAGATTTTGTTCTGTAAGGTTTGTTCTAGTATCCCATCCTCTCAGCATGACATTGTCTTTACTACATTGTGGCCAAGGATGTGCTGTAAAAATAGGGTAATTTTTGTTTTTCTCTCACAAATGTTGTGAAGTAGCTAATGTTGTTGCTGTGGGCATGAAATAGAACAAGAAGGTGATGCTGCAGTGTGCTGTGCTAGGTGCACATTTACTAGGGACACCAGTGGAACTGTATTTAATAACATTGGGGTGTTTTTATTTTATGGAAATAATAAGGTCTGTAAAATGTGCCTTACTTACTTCCCCTTCCTTTTTGGTAACTCACAAGGATAGCACCCCATACTTTTTCCAGATACAAGTTTTGCATATGATCTAACTCTATAGTTATAACAGTAGCTTTTGCACAGCTCAGTAATAAATATGATATTTTGTAATAAGCCAAAGACGGTTTGCCTGCACCACTCACACCAGAAGTGCCTGCAGAACCAGACAGCCCTGGAGAAACAGAAAGGTGAATACTGGAAGCAGCTCAATTAAAAGTCAAGACCACAGAGAAGAGCAGTGCTCTCTGACTGTCTTGCTCACTCTCTTGACACTCAGAACATCCTGGCAGGCAATTCAAAGAAAGAAGGAATGAAAGAGTCCAGCTGGTGAGTAACGCAGGCTGGGAAGTCTCAACAGGGATTTCCAGCCATTGCCTTGCTGCCTCACTGCTCAGCTGCAATAATGATAATGAGAAATAAAAAGCCCAGCAAATGGAGCAGGAGCTTGAATGATGTCTTTCTATTTTTGTTGCTGGGCAGCATACACCCTTAATTTGCTGTCTGCACGTTGAGAACTCCTGTGTACAATGATTCTGGAAACAATGCTATGAGGAGTTTTCTGAAAATGAGCCTGTGTCCGTTGTCCGTACTAGTAGATGCACTTAATTTTTAAAGATCTGCTCTTCAGAAATTGCTTTGTATCTTGGTAAGCTCTATATTGTTGCACTATGAGACTGGAAAAGGAAAATGAGATTTTTCTGAAAATAGTCATTACTCATCAGCAGTGAAAATTACAGAATTTACAAAAGAAACTGTAGAGAAATCACTTGCATCTTTATACTAGCCAATGTAGCTCTAGTAATTATAGCAGGTTATTCTTCTAGGTCATGGACAAGTAATGAAATTTTATGTCCTTCTTCATGTATGGCCAGTGCCCCTAGTTGGCCTCCCGGGACTTGTCTAAACTTAGAGATTAAAAAAAAAATTAATCTGAATTAATTAAAAAGTGAACTAAAATTGAACAATTTTAGTCTCTGTGTTACATCCTGTACAGTCACCAATATGTAGAATGATGAAAAGTTAACATTTATTTTGCTTCTTTCACTTCCAAAAACCATTCAGCCAAACTAAATTGAAACCTCTTAAATTTCCAATAGTGCTGTCCCTCAGATATTTGAAGAAGTTTTAAAATAGTCATAATTTGATGCAGTTTTCTCAAGACTTTTTGTGTAGTTAAAATCTTGTATGAGTGATACACAAACTTTCCAGCTAGACAGGCCATTTGTCTCGTACTAGCAGCAGACCTTCAGTTCCCGAAGTACACACCTAAAATTTGCAGTGAAAGAGAGCAGAGAAATTACTAATGCTATGTGTTTCTCACAGAGGCACAGAATTTGCTAGTGAAATGTGCCCAACAACCATAAAAAATATCTTTACTCCATTCTGCAAGGGAATATTAAAAGTTTTCCAGCAGTCCCTGGGTGATAATTCTTGTCTGACTCAGTTTGGAAATCTTGTGTTTTGCCTCGTTACCACATTCTCTTTGTTTGGCATGGGCAAAAAGTACACTGTTCCAGACTAGTCTATTTTGCAACACGGAGCAAGTAACTGAGAGCTAATGTATTTTAACAGATAGTTTGGAGACCCACTTGACTCTATTTCTAAATTAAAACATTGTCCCTCTCTGAAATACTTTGTGGTCTGCAAGACTCAGAATGTTGGAGCAAGACAGGTAGGAAGTTGGATCACCAGAGCATATACAACTAAACTGATGAAGATCATAGAATCATAGAATGGTTTTGGTTGGAAGGGACCTTTAAGGACCATTGAATCCAACCCCTCTGCAAGGAGCAGGGACATCTCCAACCAGATCAGGTTGCTCAGAGCCCCGTCCAGCCTGGCCTTGAATGTTTCCAGGGATGGGGCATCCACCACCTCTCTGGGCAACCTGTGCCAGTATTCCACCACCCTCATTGTAAAAAATTTCTTCCTTATATCTAGTTTAAAACTATTACCCCTTTTAGTTTAAAACTGTTACCCCTTGTCCTATTGCTATGGGCCCCACTTTAACGTTTCTCCCCATCTTTCTTACAAGCCCTTTTAAGTATTGAAAGGGAGCAATAAGGTTTCCCTGGAGCCTCCTCTTCTCCAGGCTGAACAGCCCCAACTCTCTCAGCCTGTCCTCAACGGAGAGCTGCTCCAGCCCTCTGATCACCTTTGTGGCCTCCTCTGGACTCCAGCAGGTCCACATCCTTCTTACATTTAAGGCTTCAGAGCTGGACGCAGTACTCCAGGTGGGGTCTCAGGAGAGCAGAGTAGAGGGGCAGAATCACGTCCCTTGACCTGCTGGCCACACTTCTTTTGATGCAGCCCACAATATGATGGGCTGTATCCCCAGATAGCAGTATCCTCAAGTCTTTCCTGGCAGGGCTGCTCTCAATCCTTTCATCCCCCCCCCTACTGATGGTTGCCCCAACCAAGGTGCAGGACCTTGCAGACTGGTCTTATGGAATTTGATGAGGTTTGCATAGGCGTGCTTCCTGAGTTTGTCCAGGTCCCTCTGGATAGCATCCCATCCCTCAGGCACGTTGATCACACCACGCAGCTTGGTGTCATCTGCAAACTTCTGAGGGTGCATTCGATCCCACTGTCTATATCATTGATGAAGATGTTAACAGTGCTGGTCCCAGTATGGACCCTTGAGGGACAGCACTTGTCACTGACCTCCATGTGGACATTGAGCTGTTGATCACTATCCCCTGGATGCAACCATCAAACAAATTCCTCATCCACTGAACAGTCCACCCATCAAATACATATGTCTCTAATTTAAAAAGAAGGATGTTGTGGGGAACCATGTTAAAAGCCTTACAGAAATCCAGGTAGATGACATCTGTAGCTCTTCCCTTGTCCACTGATGTAGTCACTCCATCAGAGAAGGCCACTGGGCTGGTCAAGGCAGGACTTGCCCTTGGTGAAGCCACACTGGCTCTTTCGATTCACCTCCCTGTCCTCCTTAGCACAGCTTCTATGAGGATCTGTTCCATGATCTTCCCAGGCACAGAAGTGAGGCTGAAAGGTCAGTAGTTCTCAAGATCCTCCTTTTTACCCTTTTTAAAAATGGATGCAATGTTTCCCTTTTTCCAGTCAGCAGGGGCTTCACCTGACTGCCATGACTTTTCAAATATCACGGAGAGTGGCTTGACAACTACATCAGCCAGTTCCCTCAGGACTCTGGGATGTATCTCGTCGGGTCCCATAGACTTATGTATGTTCAGGATCCTCAGGTGGTCACAAACCTGATCGTCTCTTACAGTGGGAGGGACTTTGCTCCACAAGTCCCTGTCTTGCAGTCCATCCATTCGAGATGTGTGGGAAGAGGGGTTACCAGTGAAAACTGAGGCAAAAATATTTGTTGAGTACCTCAGCCTTCTGAGGCTATAACCAGTTATCCGTTGTTACCAGTTCACCAGTCTCGCTCATTGAGGGGGGTACACTTTCTTTGACTTTCCGATTTGGGCTGACATACTTGTAGAAGCCCTTCTTATTATTCCTTGTGTCCCCTGCCAAGCTCAGCTCCAGCCATGCCTTGGGCTTCCTGACCCTGTCCCTACCGATCCAGGCAGTGTCCCAATACTCTTCCCAGGATATCTGTCCCTGCTTCCACCACCTGTGCGTTTCCTTCTTGCCCTTTAGTTCAACCACCAGCTCTTGACTCAGTCATGCTATCTCTTGCCTTCTTTGTCTGTTTTCTTACACCTGTGGATTGAGAGCTCTTGTGCTCCATGGAAGGCGTCCTTAAAGATCTGCCAGCTCTGTTCTGCTCCCTTGTCCCTGAGGGCAGTTTTCTAGGGGATCCTAATGACTAACTCCTTCAACAGCTGGAAGCCTACTTTCCTAAAATTCAGGGTCCTGACTTTACTCTTTTCCTGATGCATTTCCCTCAGGACTGTGAACTCCACCAGTTTGTGATCACTGCAGCCCAGGCTGCCTCCAATCTTGACATCATCAATTAGCACACTTGCATTGGTGACCAACGGGTCCAGTATGGCATCCCCTCTAGTAGGGCTGTCTATCACCTGTCTGAAGAATTTGTCCTCAATGCATTCCAGGAGTCTCCTGGACTGCCTACAGCTCACTGTGCGAATTTTCCAGCAGATGTTGGGGTGGCTGAAGTCCTCCAGCAGGACAAGAGCCTGTGAGCGTGATGCCTCCTGTTGCTGGAGTAAGAAGTCTTCGTCAATAGGTTTCCCTTGATCGGGTGGCCTGTAGTAAACACCGACCACCAGGTTCCTTTGTTGCTTTGGTCTCTAATTCTCTCCCATAAGCTTTCAGCCTGGTCGTGGCTATTCTCCAGAGACAGCTCTTCACACTCTATCCATTTATTGATGTAGAGGGCAACACCTCCACCCCTCCTTCCTCCCCTGTCCCTTCTGAACAGCTATTGATAGCCACACTCCAGTCCTGGGATTCATCCAACCAGGTTTCCGTAATGGCAACCAGGTCATAGCTTTCTATCAGCACAGTGGCTTCCAGCTTCTCCTGTTTGTTGCCCATGCTGCATGCATTGGTGTAGAGGCACTTCAGGTGGGCTGTTGGCCATGTCATCTTCTTAGAGGAACAGCCCTGTTCCTTTGAGGTATTTCCCTCGTGTTTCCCTGTTGGCTCCTATTGTCTCAGGAGCCCCTGGCTCATCTCTGTAAGACTTCAAGTGTGCTGCAGTGAACACAGCACATCTCAGAGCAACAGGCTGATGGCCCTCGCTATTACCCCGTCCCTCTAACCTTGGCATGCTGTCCCCCAGCTTGTCACAGGCAAGTCTGATATTATCCCTCTCCTCCTTTGAGCCTAGTTTAAAGCTCTGTCAATAAGCCCCACTAGATCATGTGCAAAGACTCTCTTCCCACTTTGAGAAAGGTGAATCCCATCTGATGCCAGAAAGCCTGGTCCCATGTAGGTCATCCCATTATCAAAAAAAACCAAAATTGTGGCAGAGACACCAGCCACGGAGCCATGTGAGCTCACACTGCTATTTTTTTTTTCTATGAACAGCCCTACCTAGTTATTTGATCAAAGAAGCAAAGGAAACATAGAAAAGCTTTGCGTGTGTGTCTGTGTGCAACATGCTCTAAAAAGAACTGCACTACATACAGTGTTTCTGTCATCTTCAGATCTGTGCAGCTTAGGTAAAAGAGATTACAGAAACAGTATTTCATAATATATCTGCAAGATGAATTAGTTACTGGTATAAGCCTGAAAAGTCTGGAATGCAGTTATATATAGGAAGCTGTATAGAGGAAAGGCATGGGAAATACAGCAAGAGTGCTTACTCCTGAACAGATAACCAAATGCACAGAGGATTAAAAGGACATAAAAATATTTCAGCCTTTTCAGAGAACGTTAACACACCCTAGACAGCTAAGCCGTCATGAATTCATCCCCTTTGGAGCTGTGTTTCATCTCACTGCTGTTGTGTAAAGTCAAACACAATAGCCCTGACATATAAGCTCACTGTGTCTCCAGTAAACAAAAAAGGACTTTGAACACTTTTTGTCCCCAGTGATCAATACCGAGTCTAAAAGAAAGAAAGAGAAAGCCACTGTATGTAATTTGGTTATCATCAATATTGTATTGCTTTTCAAAGCAGCCATCAGAAATGTCTGCTGCTTCTTACAAATCAGGATGTAAGCAGGAAATATTTATTTATTTACTCTGCGGATTTCTTCCTATAAATACATAGCAAGGGAAGAAAACTATTTCAAAAATTAGCTTTTGAAGCAAATACCTACAAGGAGAAGATATCTGTTGTGCTGATGGTACAGGAATAACCAGATAATTATTATCATCCGGTACGTCCACATAAAGGATTAATACTGTCACTGCACTGGAGAACTCCTCAGAGTGTTTGTAAATGAGGCACAGCCTTTACAACTGAGCAGGTTAAACACATACTGGTACTATTCATTTCTTCTGCTAGAATGCAATTGCTTTGGATTTCTTCCTAAGGACACCATGCTTACATAAACTTCTTTTTTATCTTTTTTTTTTCCTTCTTTTTTTTTTTTTTTTCTCTGGCTTTTCACAGCTTCCTCCCAGACCCAAATAAATTTTGAACACTCTTGTCAAATTTCATTGCAACTGGCTGAAGGAGGTAAATCTCAAATATATTTGCTGGTATATACTTTATGCGGTCTCTTGTAGAGCAGAGAGACCCACATCTCCATCCCACTGAGCAAAAGCCTTCAGCATCCACTGAACGGGAGCCTATACCTTTGATTTGCTGGCTGGATATTCAGCACATACAGCTCCAAATCAGCTACAGTGTGCACACCCTCAGGCACTTGCCTTCTGGTAAAAACATGAAGTGGTAGGACTGCTGTGTGGGAGAAAAGCTAAGGAATGAGGAGGGGGCAAGGAACATGAGACAAGACCTAAGGATTTTTTGACAGTGATGCATAGGGCACAAATGGCATAACTTTGTAAGAAACCGGGCTTCTCCATTCAGAAGCCCCCAAGACCATTAATTTCTGCTCTGCTACTTTCCACATTGTGCAAGCATCTAAACATCACCAGCCTATGTTGTCCTACTTCTAATGCTTGTGTTTATGAAAAACAGGAGCTGATCTCAAGCAAAGCCAAAGAAAACATTAGCTCAGTTTGCCTTACGCAAATGCTGAGTGCTGTGAGAGCCATTACAGTGGATGGGAGAGGGCAAGGCTGCTTTGGCACCAGAAAATACATCTGAAGAGCTGAGCTGAACCTTCCCTACTTGGATAAAAATCCCACCAGGATTTTTTTTTCTGATTATGATTTTAAAGTATTGTCCAGTTATTGTACAGGCTGAGTCATTTCAGAAGCAACTCTCGTGAGCATTTCAGATTGCTGCATGAGCAGTCATGTCCTCAAATGCTCATCTCTGCTCTTCAAACCCCTCCCTGCTGTGCTGCATAGTCATTTGGTGTGGGAAACTGAAGAGATGAAGTGATCCAGCTAAGAAATAATCCATCATAAGAAAAGTTTTATTTTTCAGCCAGATCAGTCTCCCTTATGCTAGCACACAGCAGGACAGCACTGTGTTAAGACTGAGTAGTCAGGGATGACAGGCTGTTGCTTAAACTGTGCCACTGCCCCAAAATCACTTGTGACTTTTCTCCCTCAGTCTTTTGAGTCTAACAGAAGCTGTTTTGAAGAAATAAGTGTTTAAGAGTGAAAATAAAGTGTTCCCTGAAAAGCAAGCAAGTGAGCAAAGTGGGAGCGGAGAAGGCTGTACATAAAGGCTCCTCACAAAATTGCAATTACCTAAATATTTATTCCTGAAGAAAAGGACTTCTGGCCCGTTCTTTCTAATGTATTACTGCCAAATCGTTCTGCTGGTTGAAACTCCATCTGAAATGTAATATCGGGTGCAATGTGACATGTGTTTCTGCTGATGTCACTCACTAGTTGCTCTCCCACACACATACTGACAAAGAAGCAAAATTTTGTTTTGTTTTGTTTTGTTCCTCACAAATTCTGCAGCTTTGATCCTAGGAAGAACATACTAATGGACCTCCCAGGAATGCATAGTCTCTTTCTCACCTCCAGTACTCTCATATACCTTTTTGCCTCTGTTTTGTTCCAGGATCTGTTGTTTCTAGTGCATCAGTATCTGCAGGTGTGAGAAAAGGCAGAGGCGGTCAACAAAGAAGGATTTTAGAAAGCAAATAATTTGAGAAACTATGCTTTCTTCTACTGTTTTTCCTTATTATTTTCGGAACATAACATGCATCTAGATAAACCTGTGGACCTTTCAGCCTGCCTCACCTTTTCCTAGGAGAGCAAGTTGCTATAGGAACCCAGATGTGATGCTTGATGGTGTTATTATTATGAGCATTGCTGTTCCTCTGGCTTTTTTCTCCTCCAGCTCTGCAATAAGAAGCCTTAGCTGAGGGATAACTCTTGCCACTTCTAAGAAGTAAGGATCACAGCCATGCATAACTGAGTTCTTTTGTTCATAATGCTTATTAGAGAAAATAATATAAATTGGTATGTTAAAGAACAAAACCAGGAATCATGCTAGAAGCTTCTGATCACAGGACTCGGCCCTAGCAAAATTCTAGCTGTGCTTACAAGACTATAGTGTTCTGCTGAAACAGCATAAGGGATTTTTGCATAAGGGATTTTTAATTTTTTCCTTGTTGTTTTTTTTTTTTTTCTTTAACCCTTAGATTTTTCCTAGAAATAAAACAGGTCAGAGCCTGAAAATAATTTTGCCTAAATATACGTACTCACTTTTTCTGAAGCTGCAGGCACAAAATGAATAAGTTCTTACAATTCCTTACAGAAAACTTTCTCTGAAGCATATTTTGGATAACTGTAATTAGAAACAATTTGTATAATTGAGTATTCTGGTCACAGGGCTGAAGGGTGTACGTGTAGAGAAATGGAACACAGAGGAAGCAGCGGCAGAAATGAACAGGTCAGAGGCACTTTTGGGTCAGTTTGATACTATTTTTGGATCCTGAACAGCCCGGTACAAATTCTGGTGCAGCTGATGAGCCTCCCCACTTCGACGAATGCAGATTAACACAGTGAAAGCTCAGCACTTCTACACGTCGCAGGCAGCTGAAATACTGCCGGTAACTCTGAAGCGCTGCCCTCCCACTTGCGAGCCGTAATCTTTCTCTCCACGAAGTGGGGCACCGTGATTTGGGCAGTTGGCGGTGGGCCGGGCTGCAGAAAACAACCTCGCTGCCGGCCCGGGGGAGACGGGGCAGTGCCGCAAAGGCGTGGCCGAGGAACGCACCTGAGGGGCGACCGGAGCCTGCGGAGCTCCGGCCGGGGCAGGGCCAAGGGAACCGGTTCGGCCTTTCGCCGCTCCCCGCGGAGCGCTGGGCACCGCGGGGCCGGGACAGGGAGCCGAGTCCGGCTGCACCGCGCTCTCTAACCACCACCCAGCCCCCCCGACCCCTCCCCCGGGGCAATTCGCCTTTCGCTTCTTAACCGGCTTTCACCCTCACCCCCACCCTGCTTTTAGGTTCTCACTCTTGCCAGCTCCCCTTCCCCTCCTTCCGAGCGTCTCCCTGCTGGCGTAGTCACATGTTTAGGCTTTGATGCCTTTAATCCCACCCTCGCCGCCCGAGAGGGAGGAGAAAAATTTGCGGGAGAGAAGTAAGCAACAAGCGGAGCGGCGAGGTAGAGGGCAACGGGGAGCTGCGCGGACCGCGGCGCGGGGAGCGGCGGGGCCGGGCGAGAGGACCCCGCTGCCAGGGCGGCTCTCGATGCGCGGGATGGGGCTGTGTCCCCGGGGCGGGGTGGTTCTGGCCTCTCCGGCGGGG